>JAVTVY010055433.1:0-28881 GCA_036873755.1 Hanleya hanleyi
AGCTAATTATCCCTTGCTTTTGCGTAATCGATAATTCCCCCCTATTATATCCTGTATTTATGGAATTTATCAAAAATTTCCCTAGGTCTCTCCAAAAAAAAAATTTGTAAAACTCTGCAGTATAACCATCAGGTCCAGGGCTTTTGTCATTTTTTTGCATTTTCAGAGCATTGAGTATTTCAGTAGGACTAAGCTCCCCTTCTAAATTTTCAGATTGTAATTCGGATAGTTTCAATGTACTGTCTCCTAAAAGTTTATTTAAATCCACTGTACTTGTATCTTTCTTAGTATACAGTTTTTTGTAATATTGTTTGGTTTCTTCTAAAATGGCATCCTGTTTTCTAATAGATTCTCCAACATCATTTTCGATTCGCGTCATTGCTTTATTCAGAAAGTTTCTATGTTCCATATTTAGGAAATATTTTGTCGGCTTTTCACCTTTGTCTGCCCAGTCAATTTTCGCTCTCTTGATAATACCCTCTACTTTTATATTATTTATAAGTTGTATTTCTTTTGTTATTTCATTAATTTTCCCTAATGTCTCAATCTTTTTATTTTTATCCATGGTTGTATCCAGCTGAATTTCCAAAATATTTCTTTTTTCTGTTAGTTCACGTTCACGCTTTGTTTGCTCTCTTTTTTTGTAACTTGAATATGATATTGTTTTCCCTCTTATATTTAACAACAGCATTTCAAATAGCAATTGATCATCTAATGTGCTATTGACTTTGTATTCACCTGCTGTAGGTTTTTCAGCCGGAAAAGCATACTGTTCTAATGTTTCCTCAATAGTTTCTTTAACCAATGTTACATAATCAGAATCCTTTAGTAATGAATTATTAAACTTCCAGTAACCTTTCCCACGTTTAAATTCTGAAAATTTAATAGTGATTATAATAGGCGAATGGTCAGATCTATAACTAGGCCAGATATCGGAATTGGAAATTGCATGTAACATATTGCGCGAGACCAAAAAGAAATCTAATCTAGCTTGTTTTATAGGGTTGGGTTGCCGCCAGGTAAATCGCCTCTCATTTGGGTACAATTCTCGCCAAGTATCTACTAAATCCAAACACTCTATCATTTGTAAAACTGTTTGCCTTGACCTTGGATGGTTTACATGTACATAATTATATGTATCCAATTCCGGATTAAGAACTAAATTCCAATCTCCACAGATGACATAATTTTGAATGTCCCATTCTTCTACTATGTTTTGTATCAATTCAAAAAATTCTGGACTATCATTATTAGGGGCATATAAACTTATAATTGTGAAGGTTAAGTTTGGTGTCTTCAATTCTAATGCCACAAAATTTCCATTTTGTCGATCTCTTTTAACTCGTAATATTTCGAATTCAAAATTGTTTCTAAAGAGCACTGCAACTCCTCTTGAATTGCTAGATTTTGGGCTCATATAGACTTTATATCCCCATTCGTCTACAACCATTTTCTCCATTTTCTTCGTAAGGTGCACACCTTGAAGGCAGTAAATTGAACAATTTTGGGATTTTAGCTGTCGAAATACATCAATTCTCTTTTGCTTCGTATTTAGGCCCCGACAGTTGACGGAGACTATTTTAATTTCATCATTCGCCATTATCCAATTCCCAGCCTAGGTACAAAACAATTCCTAAATACATGTATAACATATTGTTCCTTGTGGTTCAAAGTGAATGGTATAGCTTGTGTGTAATGTGAAGAGATATGTACATGCACATGCAAAGCCAATAATGTGTGTGGATACACCCAACAGTTCCAAAATACATACATAATAGAAATAATCACATATACAATAAACAATACAAACAATGGCGGCTCACAGAAACTTCTAAGAGAAGCCATCTACAGAAGTTTCTGCTCTGTCAGAACAACTATCAACTCCAAACAATTGATTGATGTGCCATTTACATATATATATATATCATAGGTAGTTGTCAAAATTGAATGATGTAATCAGAGATTCATACAAGTCAGAAATTTTAAGTATTTTTTTACTCAACTAGAGCCATCAATTTGAGTACCGGTATTGCTTCAAATTTACCACCATTCTCAATGAATTTATATTGTTTCATTCCTTCAGGTAATTGGTTATTGCGATTTCATCAAAAACCTAAAAAAAATTTAATCAAATTCAAAAAAATAGATTGAGCTTTCGAATGAATTTTATCCTTGATTGCTCGGTTGCAGAAAATGACTTTTATGAATCTCTGTACTATTACATGTTTATTCAATCAGTCTAATTAACATAACTTCAAAATCCCCTGGCAGGTTTACAAATTATATACCTGGAGCATTGCTGACTTGGGAATTTATATGTCTATACCACAAACACAATCAATCATGTTTATCCTAGTTAGATGTACACAGTCACTTAAATCACTGACCAACTAACAGTCCCCAGCGCAAGTCTATATACCCGATCGGCCATTTAATAGTACATGTACATGTAACAATTTTCCTCAACATGAAAATTATATTCCAAGTTCAATGCCACATATGCCTATATGTTAAACACATTAATACTCTCGAATGAGTACATCTCAATTCAGCCTGATGAACATAATTTAATAACATGTTTCTTTGAAAAGAGACCTTGGTCCTTACTTGAATTATGTTAATTAATATGAAACATGCACCCTATTTTTTTAATCACAATTTAATATTGTTCCTCCATAAATAAGGTATTGGCCTAGGGAGAATTGGATTTAACCACCCACAAATAAAGCCAGAGTGCTGCACAGTTAGATGTGTCACCTATTTTTTAATTTGACTGCTATGTATCGATCCCCATATAAAATATCGCCCTGGCACCGGCTTATCATCAAGCTAGTATATCCACAGTCCCTGATTGCATTTATATTGTATCAGAGCTTTGTATTATTTATAAATTATTTCATGCTATTGAGTTACTCAATCTCTTTAAAGTCAGATTTTATGATTATGGATATAACATGTGGCAAATCCCCATACAAAATTGGTGCAATCTTAAACCAGATATCAACCTACCAAATTCAGTCATACTGCGCACAATTTTTATTTGGAGATTTTGTCCGATGTTATATATGTGATCATAACATGAAATGATGTTACCATCAGATTGATATTTATTAACTCTGGAGGAGGACTGATGGTAAAGTCCCCATATGCTGTAATACCACTAGTTTTCATACCTCAGTGATTCCAGGCATTGGCAGTCTTACTTTGGGTGTTACATGTGCTTCTCAGAGTTTTCTTAAAGGTTTTACCAAAAAGCCCCCTGCCCACTTAACATGAAAACATACAGAAAAGCTGTTTAAATCACAAGTTGATATTTTTTTCGACAAATAATGACACCAAAATGCATATTTTAACACAATAAAACAGATGTGGTAAAAAACGTATTGAACCCATAACCTTTGACCTGTGACGTTAGTCTGATCACGATAATGTCGTATAATTTGATTAGTCGGGTTGTGTCGGATATTTTATTGTGATGTATGTTGCACAACAATTGGGTATGATGACATCAACAAATGCATTACGTTTTAGGTTTGTGACGTTGTTGGCGTTGCAATGGAATTGTCACCTAGAACATTCGATATGATTGCTCATTATGAACGATCGTAATCAGACTCCGACGTCATGGGTCAGCTGGTCATGGCCTTCATCATAGTTTTTAACCTTCGACTATTCCCCAAAACAGTAAACCGCTATTAATTGTCAAATATAACCTCTTTCAAACATCCATCTCTTTCATCAAAAAAAGTATGGAGTGTGGAGATAGGCAGGGAATCATGACCAAGTTTCCATTGACCAGTTTTCATGGGTCCGTGTGAACGTCTGACCCCAATTTTCCACATATTCTTGGGTTGTCCCATTTCTCATTAGATCGTGTGTACGTAACAAGTTTTATTTGCTGGCAGCACTCATTCATACCAGTTTATACTCAAGTATAGAATGATATAACTGCCTTTTGCATCTGGGAACTAGGTTTCATATGATCTTTTGCAATGAAAATCTTGGCACATCATCTGCTAGGACTTTTAATAAATTCTTGTCAGTCTACTTCTTGTATTTGTTGGCATTCCAAAGGCTTTACCCTAGTCCATCTAGCAATATCTGTACGACTCTATCACCCCACATTTTTACAAAGTTCACGCGATGCGGGGGACAGATCGACTTTGCTATGTGACTGCGCAGCTCCATTCTCAGAACTTCAGGGTTATTTTCGCAGACAACATGTACTCACAAGGAATTATTTTTGACTGAGATTTGTGTTCCTTTTATTTTTTAGGCCAGATAAAATTTTATCAAATTTCCAATGCTCAGACCAGTTTACATTGAACATTGTAAAATTGTCAAGGAAAGCTTGATCATGTGTCTCCAGATTTATGCTTAAGAGACAAGTTTTGAACTGGCTAAACCTGGCAGGAAAAAGGTAAATTTTGCTTCATTTAAGTGCTACCATAAGTAACTGAACTAGAATAGTGCAAAGTACAAAAGATGTATATGTCCGCTTTTGAACAGAACTGGAAAAAAAGAATTGTTAATGGACCATCGTGTAATCGGTTGCCTGGCAGTCATAAACTTAGAACATATATGGAATTCAAATCTCATTTTAGTCGGGAGATTTATATTGATGTTATCAAAGATGGAGACCGTCGTAGGTCATTTGCAAGGTTCCGAACTAGCTCTCATGACCTTAATATTGAAAGGGGCAGGTATACCGGAGTTCCCATTGAACGCCATCTTTGTCCATTGTGCAAATCTGATACGGAGGATGAATTCCACTTTTTGATTCAATGTCCTGGTTATAGCATCTCTAGGTATCTATTATTTACAAATATATCACGGACATGTGCCAACTTCATCAGTTTGCCAGATAGGGCAAAATTTGCCGAGGACATGGTGGTCATCTCTCTGGTAGTTAACTTTATTCATCGCAACCTAATTAAGAGAAAGTACTTGATGAACAATGTGTCTTATTGAATCCGGTGAACATGTTGTGATTTATTTTGTTGTTTTGTTTTCTCCTGTACACATTAACCCATCAACGGGTAAAACAGTACAATTAAAGGTTCTATTCTATTCTATTCTATTCATTAGATTAGACTAGCTAGACAGCACTGTCACTCGTTAAGCCTCCTACATCACTACACTCTTGCACAGTCCCCACACATGTGAAGTTGTCATGTGGGGGAACATAGGTGTGAATAATTCTGTACTTTTCATTGGCTGAGCATTTGAATTCCAACATCAGCTCATCTCTTGTGATGCATCGTCTGATTTTTGGTTCGAATCTGCGCAAAAATGACCCAGACCAATCTTACTGCGCAACTATGTCCCATCATTTTGTACCAGTGGTCAATGCATTCTAGCCATTATAAGGTTGCAGACTTCCAGTTGATTTGCTTCTGGGGCTACAGATAATGTGCTATTACATTGGTACAAATGTTGATGTGTTATAGATGGAAATATTCATGAGGTATGGCAAATCATGTATGGAAATTCCTCAAATAATTCAATCACAGGAAGTGAAATTTCCCACCATAAAAACAGGGGGTGATCAAATATATTAGAACAGGAAGTTGAGTCAAAATCATGCATATAATCCATTATTTCTTTGTTATTTCAATGATTTTAGTGGGTGATCAAATTTGTTAGAATCAATGAGTGAATTTTTACCCAAAATTGGAATTAATTGAATATTGATAGGGGGATTGTATCATTGAAGGGATTTTACATACCTCCCAATAAGCCGAGGAGAGCTTAGGCAAGTACTACCCAAAGTAACCAGACTGCCGGTGCCTGTAATCACTGGGGTTCGAAAACCAGCAGTATTCTAAGGACCTAACTGTCAAGCTAATCTTTATACAATGTAAACATGTATACTTATTGTTGTTGTTGCAGAGACAGAAGGCATCGGATGAGATCACATTTAGTTCACTGAAGAAAATGTTGGGTGAGTGTTTATTATGTAGTGTACCGCATGTAGTATTCATTGTATATACAAGAGTGGAGAGAGATATTGAGACTGACAGAAACTGTGCTATGTTTACATCATATAGAATGATATATTAGTGTTTAGACATGCAAGTGCAGTCAAAGCAGTTCTAAAGCTGAAAATATAGGAGGTGGCATGTTGGGTGGAAGGCAGTTGATAAAGTTTTCTATGGTCATAATGTAGCCCCATAATTCTAGGACTGCAAGAATAGACAATATATGAAATTTCTATGTACCCTACATTGCAGACCACAACCATGTAAGGGAGTCGCTGCCCTTGGTGCGTGTGGTGAGAACGCACCCCATTTTTGTCCATAGATTGGAAATACGAAATTATGTAAGATATCAAACTTAGTTTAGCATTGAAATATGCTAAAATGCAGGAAATCAAGTGTGAAAATTAAAAAAAATTCCGGCAGGGGGCATGCCCCCGGATCCCCCTATAAAGGCGCACCCTTGGTGCGCTTTCGTGGGATGGTGAGAAATGGAAAATCAAGGGCAGATTGAGATTGGGGTATGGGGTGGGGTTGAAAGGGTGTAGGTCACCAAGGATCTGGAATTTTTTTAGGGATCAGCGAACCCTGGGTTCCATGTTGAAATAATGTCTTGAATTGATATACATGTAAAATAAATATGGATTATGTAATTAAAGTAGAGGTGTATCAAACAGACCATCATCTATTCATGTGGTTTGTGATCGTACTATTGAAGTTGGGGTTTAAATATTTATATGAAATCAAATATTATCGCCATGAGCACACAGCGTGATGTAGTTTGTTATAGGCCTGTTTTGTATGTGTTAAACCAGAAAAATTTAGTCTGGCATAAGGTGTGATATTTTTCAATATCGATTCGTGCTTATGCGAAGCAAAAGTGAAAATAAAACCTCAAATCTGCATACATTATGTTCAGATTTATTAATGGGAAACGCGTAGAAGGTATCTTCGGCAACCTAGGACCCAGGAGCTTCCGGGGCCTAGGCGGCCCCTGGGCCCTCACCTGTTGATCTGACAGGATTCGCTTATTTTAGCTTTGTGTAAAGCAATCGTATCGGTACGCGTGTTGGTTTGTAATGTTTTCATTGATGTAAAGGTCATCGTTTTGTATGTATTAAGTATAACTAGAAAGTTAAATGGATTCAGGCATAAGGTGTGATTTTTTTCAACATCGATATGTGCTTATAAATGCGAAACAAATGTGGAAATGAAACATAAATGTGCATACATTATGTTCAGATTTATATCCGGAAAAATGCTCAGAATGCATCTCCGGCGGTCTAGGACCCCGGAGCTTCCGGGGCCTTGGCGGCCCCTGGACCCTCACCTATTAGGGTGTGATAGTCGACCCCCTAGATTCGTCCTTGGAAATTGAAAACATTCTCATCCCCCTTTTCAAATCCCTGCCATATGCTGCATGTAATATACACTCTGCAGTGAATGGACAAGGTAATTCACCCAATAGGACCCAACCAGTGTCATGACAAAAAGATTGTTCGAACACATTTGAATCATTTACATACGTGAATTGTTCCATCAACAATTGTTTCTGATATATATGAACCTGTATGATAATATAAGACAGAGTAAACTTATTTGTTCTTTTCATCTTTTTCTAAAACAGCCGAAGATACTACAGATCATAATGAGGAGAATCGTAAAAGGTTGGAAATACTCGAGGTATTTCAGACGGCCCCATTTGAGGAGATAGTGGCTCGATCAGAAGCTAAGGTATGTGTACATCCATTGGTGTGCCCATAATAATGATATAGTTGCGTACGTAATACTTGAATGCCCCCTAATGACAATCTAGCACATGATGCTGAATGCCATCTCTTATGTCAAAACTTATGGGAATTCATAAATGCAGTTATACGTCTATATTTGAAGGTCCTACCAGATACCCCCAACACACTTGCATAAAAACATGCAGAAATGATTGGATAGATTATCATGTCTCTACTCTAAAATGGTGGCATCAGGACCGCTCTCTCACATGTATACATATAGATCTACCCTCGTGACAGGACTGAAAATTCGCTGAAAGCATTAACATTAAATCCTTCTCACCCTTTACTCTTAAATGGAAGAAACCTGTTTCTGCATCAATCATAAAGTCATATTCTCACTTTGAATTGTGAAACAAATGTGTATTTTGAATATATTTATCATTTGCTTTCTCAGGTATCTCCTTGTATTCATCGATATTTTTTCGCTGTTTTATTCCACAGTCGAATAATTTCCACAACAAGCTGAATGAGATTTTGGAGAGCATCTCCCCTACACCGGATACGCCGAACATGAGCCGTTGGAGTGCAAGAAAAGATCCCATCCCTGTCTTTGAAATGCAGTTTCCGGACTTATTCGTCTACTGAAGAAAACCAGAAGTTTTACATTGAAAAACCAATGCGATAGAAGACATGTGGTGTACAATCAGTTTTTAGCTTAACAGTTTGTCAGTGAAACACGGGAACCTAGTCATGGAAGGATGTGTCAATCCCTCGTGGGAATATAACCTTTAGTAAATAAAAGCATTTTCGCTCAGCAACACGCATCCTAGATTACTCCATTAAAGGCATCCTACACCGCTCATTGTCTTTGTTTCGTACAACTGTCAAGGTATGATTGGGCCAGAGCAGTGATACAAAGCAAATTTTAGTGAACATTTTGTTATAAAATGAGAGACGGACAAGGTGGAGACGCGCGTACAACCAAGTTTTCTTTTGTCAGTTTTACAATGTTGGACATAAACTGGTCCATGTGTATTGCAAAATATGGCAAAATTTCACCTGGCTCAAAAAATAACATGAATACCTATGAAAAAACACTGCCAAGAAACTAAGCCGGGACGTCCAAGAATGGAGCGGCACAAAGCACATTGCAAAGTTGATTTCTCCTCTGCATCATTTGAACTGTAAAAATGTAGGGTATTGTTCAGAATGCCCCAGATTTCCATTGTAACAGGCCATATGAAAAGTACTTTCCTGTTACCAAAGCCAGCACTATCAATCTATACTCTAGTATAAATGGGTATGATCACAGTTGTTCACAGATACATAAAAATTGGTGAAGAAAACTTGGCTGTGTGTCCCTGGCTTCAGACAGATTTTTACCGGTTCTCAAGCTGTCTGGCCATATATTTTGCATGTAGTTCAAACAATATAACAATAGTTTGTTCAGATGTGTGTGATGTAAATACTGCTCCACAATGGCTACAGGATGTGTTTTCCACGTGATATCATTGGTTGGTCGTTTTTTCCTGTAAGAACCTAGTATACAGGCCTTTGTCTTATTGAAGAGTAGGCTTCTGTCTAGACTCCATATTGTACCAAGAGAGTCTATTGTAGCCCTTTGTCTCATGACTCTTACATATGTCACATGAACCCATTGGTTGTTATTCTGACAGACTCTGCTTGACTGACGTTTTCAGCAAAATGTGATGAAATTAAATAGTTTATCACTGGAACGATTGGATAATCATGACTACAAATAGAGACGTGTTTATATAATATCAGAAGTACAAGTATACACTTGTCATTTCTCTGTGATGAATACTGCTTGGTGCCACTACAAGTCCATATTGTACCTTGTGTCGTATTCTGTATACATGGAGCCCTGCGAGGGAAACATTTCGAACAATTATGTGCAATTTTTCAGTTCTCTTTTATTGTATATAAAGGACATGATACCATACATATGTATGTGTAGGCCTACTCTATTAAATAGAGGACCCCAACCATCTGTCAGTTCTGCTACTGTATTTATTGTATATACAGGTCATACTTTTAGGACCTACTTGTACTGTTTTTTAACTTAATAGAGGCCCCATTCCAACCGTATTGTATGCTTATATTTTTTTTTTATGTTTGAATGAAATAAGATATACATTTATAGGTAAACATGATGAAGGCATGTAATGTACATATATACATTATGACTGAAAGATTGTTAAAAGTGACGTTAAATCATATGAGTCATTCATTATATGAAAGAGCCTCTATGGAGTTTAGCTGAGACATGACGGACAGGTAAAGAAGGTTACATGCTCGCCTAGGTGAATCCCTCTAATAATTCAATCACAGGGAATTGAATTTTCTGCTATAAAATCCGGGGTGATCAAATTTATTAGAACAGGAAGTTGACAAAAGGGTTCAAAATCATGCATGTAATCCATTAATTCTTCATTATGTCAATGATTTTAGAGGGTGATCTAATTTATCAAAACGGCTGATAGAAATTTGTCCCCAAAATTGAATTTTGACAGGGTGATTGAATTATTAGAGGGATTACCATGAAAATGATCACCATTGCTGTTCACATATTTGATAGATCACACAATGTATACAGTGACAGATATATAAAACACCTGTATAGGTTGTATCACTGGTGCATTTTAACGAGGAGAATTCTCAGAAGTGATTTTTCTCTTGAGTTTCTCAATATCTAATGAAATGGGTTGAAACCAGGAAAAAATAGATATTCTGCGAATATTTTTGACTGCCTGTCATATCTGTATGAAATGTTGTTATGTCGGTACGAAATGTTGATATGTCGGTATTAAATGTTGATATGTCAGCATGAAATGTTGATATGTCAGTATTTGAGAATTGTGATGTTTTACATGTACATGTACACTTGTATTGATGACATGAGGCGGTATATGCTGGTGTTGTAAGCAGATTTACTGGAGCTGTTGTTATAAATGTTGACACAGTGATTATATCAAGTTCAGAACTATAGAAAGATGGTATTTGTGATAGTGATATTATGCCATTCTACTTTGGAAACTGGAAGATGACATCTTAGTATAATACCTCCTTGTCATTTGCAAAATTTTAACATTTACAAGTCTGCTGTTATTATTGAGTCCTCTATTGAAGTGGCTGGTCCAGTCAATCTAGGGTTTGTATAAGATAATGTATAACCTGCTTGTATCATGTTATATGTCGTCTGATGAAGCACTTGTACTTGTATAACCGATACCAGGATTGGCTGCAACAGGCCGGGGATTCATAAGAGTTGTATTTTGCCACCGGTAATTGGGTGCAAATTTCAATCAGAACTCTATTCCATTCTCAAAATTTACATGTTTCATGATGAAAATACTAGAACTTTTGGCAAAACCTAAATAGCCTAGGAATAAAACAACATTACAACTTAGAAAACATACTCAGTTTGAAGAAACTGCCAAGAAATGATGTATAATACCTCAGCCCCAATATGTACTATATGATATCTCAGAAGAATTCTGGTAGCATTGTGACTTCATCAGCCATCAGAGCTCTTCTATTGGAGGCGCGTCATGATTCGATTTTAACCAATCGGCATGGCTGTCGGACTGACCAATAGCAGACTGCTATCGGTATATTAAGAATCTCTCTGGCATTATGACTTCATCAGCCCAAGGATTCCAGAAATTGTCGGAATCTACTTTAGGATTCTGTGTATTTCATGCATGGAAGCCGGATGTATATCAGTTTTATCTAAGGTATATCTAATACTAGTTTGGGGTTTTATTGTTTATTGGGTCTTAAGGCCAATCCCAATAAGAATTCATCTTCATGCTTCTATGTAGTTTCTTCTTAAACACAGCACAGGTTTTTTAGGTTGAATGAACATGCATTTTCTTTGAACTTCACTCTGCATTCTCATTTGCAATCATGATAGATAAATCTGCTTGGTAACCTATCTGTTGTCTGTATTGTGAGGTGATTATTACTGAGGACCATCCTTATGATGCCTATGGACTGCTAATGGGAAATTTTCAGGTAGTCATGGTAGTTGACAGCCTCAAGAATGTTGTTTGATTTGTACTTCAGTTGTTCTGTCTGTCCCTTTTGTCATATTCAATACGTCCTTGTATTGATATACCATGTATGTTAGCGTATATACCTACTGATGGGTAGACCTGTACTTATTCATATTCTTAATAAATGTTGAAATATTAAGTTATTAATATGAGACCTTTGAGTTTCTTTGGCACTTTGGTGGCCTAGTGGTCAGAGCATCCACCTCACAAGTGGGAGCTAGGTCCTGGGATCAGTCCCGGGCAAGTCCTAGCAGACCAGTCTATTTTAGGCAGAGTCCTAGAGCCCTAGCAGACTCTAAAATGATTGAACATTTTGCTCTCTCTCTCTCTCTCTCTTTCTTGACGTCCCCGCCTGGGCCCTATTGCATGTACAATGTAGGCTTAAGATTGCACCAAGGTACTGGTGGCACGACCTTGTGTGTTATCACTTTCGGGTCAACCATATTCCTTAATATCATTAATTTCCAGAAGTCATTTCCAGTCTAATGAATCAATCAACAAGCAAGGAAATTCAGTGAGCCAGAAAAAAAAGAAAAAAATCTTTGTGGTACGGTAGTGCATTTTTTTTTTTTTTAACATAATTTTTTAATTCTTATAACACAACACATGAGTGATTGTCCCTTATTGTAATCGTAACATCAGAAGGTAAATTCCGTGGTGGGCCCAGGCAAGTACCATTGGGTATGGCAGTGGCGGTGGCGATGGTGATGTCTGTACAAATATATAATGTCCGAATAATCAACAAAAGGTGAGTAGGTGCACGTTCTGTCAGAAAACCTCAGGTCGTGACAATATGCTCGAACACCTTCAACGAAAACACAACCAAGAGAGACAGTCAAGTCCCTCTATGAGTCCACCAATTCGAGTGAAGCATCCCTATGCGATAAAGATCAGCAGTGTGATGGGGTGTGGAAAGATGTGGCAATAAGATAGGGCATTATGGCATTAGGATGGGGTGTGAAGGTGTTAAGAAGTGACTAGCGTCACTGCATTCCTCTGAATTAATTTCGATTCCATGGCATATCTAGACCTCATGATCATCAGAGCTTCTGTGCTATCTGACTAGGGCATTGGAGCATTGAGTTCGGCATTGGTGGGTGTGAGACAGGCATTGAGATGAGTGTTAAAGTGTGATTTGTGTGTGTCGCAGGGTCTATTCCATCATGGGATATGTAGACCTATCAGAGCTTCTGAGCTTTGAATAGGACACCACCCTGCCACATTTGGACTGAATATGGCCCACATATCCGCAAGTCGCCCCTGCACACCTCTGAAGTTGCCCCTTTCTCTACCACTACTCCAGTGTGGCTGCTTATATCATTGGCCCAGAACGCAGTACACGAGACCATTCTCCTTCACATGCCCACTCCTAAGAGGTAGTGCATGTTTAATGTCTCAAGTGCGCATTTGAGGGACTCTGCACTTTCTCTACTACTGAGGCCTTCACTCAAAAAAAACCCCAGCCCAGTCGTTGTTTATAACACGACACTTTCAATACGACACCCTATACATGCTAAATTTGGATGAGACTTGCCCATATATCGTCTAAACGTGCCCCAGCATGCCCTCTGGGCATGTATAAACTCCAAAAAAGAGCTGCCAGAATCATTCTCAAGCCCAAAGACTTTTTAACTCCCACGGCTGATCTTTTTAACGTACTGAACTGGATGCCAATCCAACATAGAATCTTATACAAAAGAGCCGTTTTGGCATTTAAAGTTTTTAGAAACATTGCCCCACGATATCTAAATACTTTTACATTTGTTACATCTGTACATAGCTACAACACACGTGCTGCTCAACGTGATGCTTTATATTTACCTACACATCGTACGCAGTATTTTAAAAGAAGTTTTATCTACTCCGCAAGTATTTTATGGAATACCCTAAGTACGTCTATTAAAAATTCCGCCAACGTTCAGTCGTTTAAAAGAGCATATCTAAAATCATACTTTGAACGCTGAATCGATCCTGTTGCTATGATGCTTAACTCTAGTCATATTATCCACTTTATTTCATTATATTTATCCATTTTATGACTGTCGTACACTGTATATTTTAATTCATTTTTAATTTTTTATTATTATTTTATATTTATTTTTTTTTGTTTTTTTTAATTATTATTATTTTTATTTATTTATTTATTTTTTTCCCCAAGTAATATTATAATCAGTTTTACTAATATTGTATATATGTTTTAAACGCAGGGCCGCAATGTAAACTAGTTCTTCAACTAATTGTGTAACCCTGGATAAATAAAGGTTCTATCTATCTATCTATCTATCTCAAAACACAACCATTCTCTACTAATCCACAAGTGCACAGGCTCACTGTGACGTCACTTTTAATAAAAAAACAATGCCAGTCTGACGTCATGAGCGCTTCAAGACGATAGCCTGCACGACTCATTTGCCCAAGGATGGCGACTCATCATTCGTCCGAGGCCAAGCATTTACCAAAAGGTGCTGTTGTTTTTGTTTGTGTGTAAATCATAAGTGACAAAAATTGGTCGGATTTAGCAATGAACAGTCCTAAAAAAAATCATGAATATTTGTATCTGGGGCGAATCTGCTATCGCTGTTTGTCCAAGACACTTCAAATATTACAGTCCTTATCAGGTTGTTCTGAATTGATTTCTAAGTTTTTTTTTGTGAAGTACAGACGCAAAATTCCTTGTATTGCCTCAGTTCTCTTCTGTTATTAATGTATTTATTGATATTTTTGGGACAATCCCCCACCCCCATTCAAGGCGGCATTTGTGAACACACGGAACTGCTAACAACACAAAAGGTGAAAATACTATGGACGTTTTACACGGATGATTGAATTCATGCACTCTCACAGACCCTGCTCGTTGTCTGGACAGAGATCTAACCGTCCTTTTGGAATGTATTTGTCATGGAACACCTGTATCGGTAATGTACCAGGAAATTAGCATATCGCACACGGTCCATACACGACGGCATTCATAACATGAAATATACACATTCGACGGCACATGCACAATCCTTTTCTTTGTAATGACTATTTACTATTTAGTTGGATCTAGTAAAAAGTAATAAGGACCCCACATGTACCATGCAGTAGCTCTGTACATTGAGAGATATTTTGAGCATGCAGAAGACGGATACCTTTCTCGTTCTGTCTTTGTTTTCCATACTCTTGGGTAAGAAACCATTTTATATCCATTTACTTGAATATCTGGATTTCCAGAGGGTATCAGGAGATTCCTGATTTGTAATTTACGCAAATAGTATAAGCCTAATTCGATCATGTCGATACGGTATTAATATGAATCGCGAGTGTAGGCCCTAATTGGCGCGAGTTCACCAAATTCTCATTCACTGGCGAAGGAGATGAACAGTCGTCATGGTCGCCAAGTTGTCCTGTTAGTTATAATATACCACACTCAGGATGCACGGATTTTCTGATAAGCTTCCGGAAAGTATCTAAGAGGCACTGTTTTGGCTTGATTTAGTCCCCAGTTTCTGATATTGCAGTCTGTATTCTCAGTTTGACAGAATTGCCTAATTGGCTCATACTTGTTTTGGACTGTTAATGCGTTCACCGCACCTCCGTGGAAAGTTCAGTTAGTAAACATTTCGAACTTTTTACCATGCAAAATGACCATTTGATTCTATAAAAGCTTGTTACAGTAACTCGACTGAAGGATTTAAAATTCCGTAAAAAAAAGTATTTTGGGATCACCGATTGGGTTCGTTTTAATGGAAATTAAGGGCGAAAAGTAGTGTAAAAAAGTCAACTTTTGGGTCACCCGATCATGTTCAGGGAGGCAGTCACATTATCACCGCGCGGAAGTGACGTAATCAGAGGATATGACATCACCGGATGTACATAATCAACGGAAGTGTCATCACCCTTAACTGACGTAACACAAGAGTAGGATACAGGATAATGATCAGGGAGACAAGATCAGGAGCGAGTGAAGTTATAAAACAGGTTCGGTAATCATAATCAGTAAATAAAGAACAAAAGGTTAATATGTAAGCTGAGGGTCAAAATAATGAGTAAAGGTCAAAATAATGAGTGAGATCAGGATGCAGGTGCGGGAGGAAAACTGGTTTCGACCAATCAGAACCAAGTATGCGGCCGTTTGATGACGTTGGTATAATTTGTAAGAATCGTCGATCATGTTTGACCACGTGAGAGTTTGATCTATTTGATCCAGCATAGCTATTCCATCCCAATCACTATACCAGTACGAACCTATTTACGTATTTACATGGATGTTATGGAGAGGATGACAGTAAGGGGAGGTAACTCAATTTCGATATTGAAGACTGCAGCGAGCATACGTGACTTCGCTTTACTCGAACCATCTTATGACAGAAATCATCAAACACCTACTGATATAGAAATGACGTGATCAAAACGGAAATAAGCTTAGACAGTCAAGAGTGGAGAATTTGGGGATGCGCCAACAATTCCTTACTTTCCAATATGAACGTAAGAAGAAAGGAAACAATCCTCTTGATAGTAAACTAAATAAAAAAGAATGTAAACTCAAAAAGTCCACTGCGCTTCAAAATTTCTTTATAAATATAATCCTTTTTTCATACCATACAATCGATCACGTGGTCATAAAACTTTAGACGTTTCTTTTCCATTGTTGGAATATAGTCCTATGCCATTTCACCAGATTCATCTTCATCATAATCCTGTCTTACATACTGTTGCTTCCTCTCATCGATATCTTCACTATATTCATCCTCTATAAACTTCAGGAACTCCTATATTCCTCAGCAAACTAGCCTATGTCTATGTATACTATGTCTCCAGAGTCAATTCGTCATAGTCCCAGCAGACAAAGCTCCGAATAATATAATATTCATATGTAAATATTACTATTACCAGGTACTGGTTAAAGAATTGAGTGTAGACATATCTTCATCAAATACGTCTACTTACTCCCAAACTGCATTTACTCTGGAAGATTTATTTAACAATCACAAAAAGTTTCTCAGGGAAAGAGGTATTTGTCTTCCAACCAATCATAACGACATAACAAAACTATACTGGACTCCCAAAATGCATAAATCACCATACAAAGCTAGATTCATAGCTGGTTCTAGAAGCTGCACCACCAAGCTTCTTTCAACCCTATTGACGAGGCGCCCTTCAGGAGGTAAAAGCATTTTAAAAGATATTGCGCCACTATTTCTAAGAACTCTGGCGTTGAATGTATGTGGATATTGAAAAACTCAAAATGTCTTACGGAAGAACTTGATGCTAAAGGTCACATACCGTACAGACATGTATCCACATGGGATTTCTCGACTCTCTATACTACAATCCCTCATCAGGACCTTATTGACCGTATAAGTTCATTAATAGTATCTGTGTTCAAGAAAACTGATCGTAGATATATTAATGTCGGAAGCCATAAAGCATTCTTTAGCTCTACTACATACAAGAGATATCATTCATGGGATGTTTCTTTGTTTATAGAGTTGCTTGAATTTCTCATTAAAAATATGTATGTGAAATTTGGCAACACAATATATCAGCAGCATATAGGTATTCCAATGGGTACTAATTGTGCACCCCTGTTGGCTGACCTGTATCTGTTCTCTTATGAATATGACTATATGCAGGCGCTTTCAAAAACCGATCCATTCAAAGCCCGTTCCTTCTCATTCACCAAACGCTATATAGACGATCTTCTCGCTGTGGATAATCGCTATATAAATGACGCAGTGAAGGATATATATCCACCTTCACTGGATTTGAAGGAAACCACAGATAGCCCTACAGGCACATCATATTTAGATCTCTATCTCTATCAAAATGAAGCGAGCATTCTCTCTCGTCGACTTTATGACAAAAGAGATGATTACAATTTCGACATCGTAAACTATCCCTTTCTGGATAGTAATATTCCAGTGGGACCTGCATATGGCGTATACATATCACGCCTAGTAGCATTTGCTAGATCCTGTGTTAAATGTGACGATTTTAATCAACGTCACAAAACATTGTTGCAGAAACTTATAAAACAGGGCTACACCACGAAGCGCCTCCACTCAAAGTTTCTCAAATTTGGCGATACATATCGCATGCTGATAGCAAAATACGAACGTAGCGTGCAAGATCTATGGCGCTACGTTTCGTAACTTGTGTCTAATTCCGCTTAACCCGGGGCTAGGGGCCGTATGAACCCATGTACTTCAAGATCCTCATGGTACTCATATGAACAGGCACAATCAAAGCGTGACTGAGATACATCATTCTTTAGATGACGACTTTACAACGAATATTATGGATTAAGAATACTGATCAGCGATACGGATTTGATATTTTTGGAACATCATGATGTCTTGCCGGCATCATCGAAAACTGTTGACCGCTTCTCTCTTGCAGGAAACAAGCCTATGTTTATGTATACTATGATTGTCTTTTTGAATTTGGTGCTAATACTGTTATATGGAATATGGAATAGGTCTTTGGATTATGGACGCGGATATTCTCTAATGGACGACGGCTGGATTATGAATGACGGACTAGACGCTTGTAATGTTGTTTGTTTTGATTTTTTGGGGGTTTTTTTTTTGCTAATGCTGGAATATGGAATGGGTCTTTGGATTATGGACGCGGAAATTCTTTAATGGACGACTGCTGAATATTGAATGACGGACTGGACGCTTGTATATCGGTTAGCATATCTCTCCAGACAGTTGATACGACTCTCAGTATAGTAGTAGGCTGGTCTATATCTCTGGAATGAATGCTTTCCTCATAATCACTCTCATCATCTGAAGAGTATTTTCTATTATGTCGTCTCATTCCACTCAAATTAGTGATCTGACTCCGACCCTGTTGAAATGAATCATCTTTCCAACAGGTGGGATAGGTGGGATATACCTTGTATTATAACCCGTCCTCAGCTGGTACTACTTACAGTCTTTTCAATTTCCAGTTTATGATTTGTCGGGAAGATACATCGCAGTACATTTGCCTTCAACCGTTAAAATTCCTGAGTATTCGGACTGAGTTCGAAGAATATATGTCCACAGGTTGAAGAGATCGCATCTTCACCAAGTAGCCGAGATAAATACGATGGCCTATAATGAAATTTCTTGCTTGTCGATGACGTTCTTGAAAAGAACAACATACTAGCACTTCAACCCGGTATCTCTTAGAACTTTACCCTGTTTTGTACCATATAAACGACAGTACATTGTCATGGTGCGATACTTTGGTAAACAAGTCTGAACGTGCCCTGGTTAACCTCTGTCTTAAGATAATCCACTATTATCAGATTTCATACACTTACATCATATTATCCACTAACTCCTGAATTCATGGATATATCTTTCATGAACTCTATTTCGGACACTGCCAGCCTCGAATCGTCGAATACCGGTTGCCATTTGCCATAGCAGTAAATTACCCTCTGCGAACGAGGCTCTACAAAATAATCAAGTCCTCGTAATAGCTTGTCTATCCATGTGACCTTCCCACTTCATCAAGGCAGTTAAATTTGGATGGATAGGTTGTAGTACATACTATTCAAAATACTCGCCCTGGGTCTCTTCCAAGTTCACGGCAACCCAATGTTGAATGGATCAATCACTCAAGTCCGAGTTGACGACGTAGGCGGCGGGGTGCGGTGTTCTACAGTCTCGAGGAAAATACCCATTGGAAGATCTTATGTGTCCATGGGTCACCCTCGGGCACGGTTGCGATCTGAACTGTTTAGGTTTCGGTTGTTACCCACTCGAATATCAAACTTGACAGAGCATATCACATTGATTTCATTTTCGGCAGAGGTGTCCTAAGGTGATTTCGGATGATCGTTAATGTAGCCCTAGATTTAATTCTGTTGTAGCGGGGGCGTGGTGGGACTGTCGGCCGTCCACAGGGCCACAATGTTTATGTTAAAATTCTTCAGATTCAACAGATTCTTCGTATAGTCCCCATTAGAACTGGTAATCTCCTCACAGGCTATGGCCAAGCGCTCAGGGAGACAACCCAGAAATAAATTTTTCTGGTTGGCAATTATATGACCTTTAGGCTCGGTACCCGGCGGATTGAGTATTGGCTGGTCTTTTCTCAAAGTCGTTGATGTGCTACAACTGCACGACAGGATTCGTCGGTTGCGTTTGCGTTGCGTTTGAAACAGTCAGACGTGTCGGCATCTTTCTGGACTATCAGGGTAAAAAGGTAGGTAGATTTTAGATCAGATAGCGTTGTGCCAGCTCGGAATTGCTGTCGCAGTCTTTGAAGACATAGTAGAAGTAGAAGTCGACCATTTTGTCGATAGCTTTCGAGAAAGGGGTGACATCCAAATTGTTATCGTACACGGGGAAATCCCAGAGAGTCTGCATCCTTTCGCGAGACCACAATTTTCCGAGTTCGGCATAAACGGTGTCGGATAATGATTCCTCTCTCAGGTCGTTGTAGAAGGCCGGCTTTGATGAGGTATGGATACAGGAATTCTTTGATTAAGCTGAGGTCGTACCGCCTGGGCCCTCCAGCTTAGGGCAGCATGGTTTGTACCATGTTTGTCTGGCACAGGAGGTAGATTAAAGTGCCAAACAAATTAGGCTCTCTGACGATCCATTGTGATCACTTGTGTCTGAAGAGCCTAATTTTCGAAATTCAATTTTTGTTGTAGTTTTGGTTAGGTTTTTGTTGGGGTTAGGGTGTTGCTAGGGTATGTTTGTTTGGGTCATCGTCGCCGTGTGACCAATAAGGTTAGGTGCGACGTTAAACTTCAAACAACCAACCAATCGTTCCGCCTGTAATTGAATCCGAGGACGGGTAACGGGTTCAAATATTCCAGAAAATGGAGTTTCAGTCTCTGGGCGTGTGGTTTGTCACGGTGTAGTCCTCGGTGTCCTTCCTCTTGACTTCCACATGGAAAAATGTCGAAATCGAAGAAAAAAACAAAACAAAACAAAACAACAACATAGACTTCATTGGATACAGTGGTACCTGCATATGGCGTATACATATCACGCCTAGTAGCATTTGCTAGATCCTGTGTTATATGTGACGATTTTAATCAACGTCACAAAACATTGTTGCAAAAACTTATAAAACAGGGCTACACCACCAAGCGCCTCCACTCAAAGTTTCTCAAATTTGGCAATACATATCGCATGCTGATAGCAAAATACGAGCGTAGATTGCAAGATCTATGGCGTTACGTTTCGTAACTTGTGTCTAATTCCGCTTAACCCGGGGCTAGGAGCCGTATGAACCCATGTACTTCAAGATCCTCATGGTACTCATATGAACAGTCATAATCAAAGCGTGACTGAGATACATCATTCTTTAGATGACGACTTTACAACGAATATTATGGATTAAGAATACTGATCAGCGATACAGATTTGATATTTTTGGAACATCATGCTGTCTTGCCGGCATCATTGAAAACTGTTGACCGCTTCTCTCTTGCAGCCTATGTTTATATATACTATGATTGTCTTTTTGAATTTGGTGCTAATACTGTTATATGGAATATGGAATAGGTCTTTGGATTATGGACGCGGATATTCTCTAATGGACGACGGCTGAATTATGAATGACGGACCAGACGCTTGTAACAAATATTTCAGAGTGATAATGTAATAGCCTATCAAGTCATCTGATGGAAAATTATGAAATATGTGACCGCCAGATAAAAGAATTAGGGAGTACACACACAAGAACAAGTCTACCGACATTACTTCTCGTATTAATCTCAGGTAGTGCCGTGACACATCACTCGATCAATATGGGTCACGCAATGTGCCACAATATATTGTGCGAAGATATTATGTAATTACCACATATAGTACAACAGTTTGAGCCCCTTAGTTTTCATGTGTAAGAATCCCTTACGCCCCCAGGGCATATCTTCATGCTACGCCTATGCAATGCTCCCAAGCCACGACACCAAAATGGTATGTTTCCTTACAACTACGTCTCGCTCAGATGAACAGCCAACCCTTGTTCAAAAGTCTCATTTTCCTTAGCACAAAACTATTTTGGCTTGAACAGCAGCTAGACGAGACATTTAAAAAAAATCACTTCAATTTCCAGGAGTACGAACGGGATTTGAGCTGCTGGGTGTTAGACGCAATTATCCATCTGCAGGCACATATCGCGCAGTATGTTCCTTTTTATTGTAGCATCCATATCTCTACATCCCGAAATTTACAGCCTGTTAACCCGCAAAACATGGATAACTTCAGCTTTCTCTGGACAATTATAGATACTTTCCATATCGCAGAGCCTCATCGGCGTCCGTTGCAATATTATAAACCGTAATTAAGTTTATAGATCAATGGATACCACTATCGCAAATCTCAAGTTTTGAAGCCATCAACGATGTGTCCCTGAGCGTTTTCAGCTATGGAGTGGTCATTTCTGATATATTATAGGCATGAGAATGAATCAAGTATCAATGAGAAATGGTTCTAGTTTTGATTAGATATGGATGGGATGTAGAGCTCTTTATCTGTACACACTGTTCCATTCCCGAGGTCCTGTGCTTTTAAATGTTTGGTAAGGAAGAGTAGAATAATGGAATTTCATCCACTATATAGGTTAACATTTCGAGTCCTCGATTTTGAAAACTCGTGAACAACTCGGAATTCGGGAAAAACATGGAAAATTTTGGTAAGCACACCCGAATCAAGCTTTTTTACACCAAACTCCAAGCTTAATGAAATTCACTACAAACCGTCTTTACAAGTATTTTTTCGGTATATCCAGAGAACCGAATTAATCTGAAACGAGTTCCTATGTCACCTTTTTTATTGAAAATACCCCAAAATGTACGACTTTCATTATAATCGAATCAAGCAAAAGATTCCAAATATATTAATCCTGGCCCTGGCCTGGTGTCAGGAATTCGATGAACGCTCAGTCGGAGATCTGGAAAGACGGTCGAACACCAATAGTATAGCAGTTTTCAACAGCTGCTTCGGGAATGAAAACAATAATAATTCGCATGACTGATTTTCGTTGAATCCTTTCACAGTAACGAACGCCGTATTATAGCGGGATGATGCACGATCTCTTCGTGCGAACCCATACTTTAACAGGGCGTGAACTGATGTAGGATGCGGAGTGCTTCCTATTTATGGGTTCGTGTTAGACGTGTTATGAATCTGGACCGACACACGAAGGCAGGATTCGAAGTCAGGATGCGAAGGACGAATGCAGGATGCGAAGCGCGAACTCAGGGTGCGAAGGCAGGATGCGAAGGACGAAGGCAGGATGCGAAGCGCGAAGTCAGGATGCGAAGGCAGGATGCGAAGGACGAAGGCAGGATGCGAAGCGCGAACTCAGGATGCGAAGGCAGGATGCGAGGTGCGAAGCCAGGATGCGAAGCACGAAGCCAGGATGCGAAATCAGGATGCGAAGCGCGAAGTCAGGATGCGAAGCGCGAAGTCACAATGCAAAGACTGGAAGCTTCGCCACTTCGCATCCTGCCTTCGCCACTTCGCATCCTGCCTTCGTGTGTCGGTCCAGATTCATAACACAATACAGCGATGTCCCTTCTCGGCCATCATAGTTCTCGGGTTGATGGCGTTATGCTGCCCGGGGTTTGGTGCAAATACGGTCTAATAAATTTAGCCTTTTTCGTTATCGACGCGGAAATTCTTCATGGACGAAGGTTTTTCATTGGAGCCAATTGTTCACATCGTAGGTGATTTCCCCGCCATACTTTTTTAATATGAAGCGTTATATGGCCACGGGTTCGGCGAGAAATGTTGCGGATTTGCACTGTTCACCGGTATATTGCTTGAATGATTGAAGTTAACGTGGCGTGAGTTTTATTCTGGTTAGCACTTTGTTCGACACACCGGAGACCTCAACGTAACGTATTAGGGACAGTTCCGTCTACCCGACAAATTGCAACACAGTCGTAGAAGAGACTTTGATTTAAACGTTGAATGAATATCCAGGTACGGCTACAACTCGCGATTGAGAGACTTTTATTCAAACTGAATGCATGTACAGTGAGAAGCCACTCTCACTAATACACGCACGAAATGTCAGATCTCTAGTAGTAGTATAAGAGTATTTAAAGTCGTATTGACCTCTTTGCACTTAAACTTGAGGGGTAACTCGTGATTTCCCTAAAAAATCCGACAGGGGGCGCCACCAGCTCAAGGCATGTACTGACATGTTCTGGATTGCATCAGCCTTGGCTGTGTGCCAAGTGTTGACCACTATAGTTCGGTTAACCTTTGACCTTTGTATTCCTCCGCGGTGATGCGGTCATGTCTGGCGGTGATGCGGTCGCCTCCGCGGAGAAAAAGTAGTCCCCAGAAAACAAATACGCTGCATGGTCCGATTGGGTCGAGTGAGGTATCATTGTGAAGCTTATGTGAGGGGGCATCTGATGGGCTGGGTGTGGGGTTGAAATAGCGCCATTCTGCGCATGCGCGGTGGCCAAAGGGTATGGAAATAAACGTTTTGGAGCTAGGGGAGCCACTAATGGTCCGATGGGGTCGAGTGAGGTATCAATATGAAGCATTCGTAAAGGGGCATCTGATGGGCTGGGTGTGGGGTTGAAATAGCGCCATTCTGCGCATGCGCGGTGGCCCAAGGGTATGGAAATAGACGTTTTGGAGGTAAGGGAGCCACTAATGATCCGATGGGGTCGAGTGAGGTATCAATATGAAGCATTCGTAAAGGGGCATATGATGGGCTGGGTGTGGGGTTGAAATATCGGCATTCTGGGTATGGAAATATACGTTTTCGGGTCTTTGTGGGCCACTGGTGGTCCTATGGAGTCGAGTGAGGTATCAATGTAAGGCATACATGAGGGGGCATCCGACGGGTGGGTGTGGGGTTGGAATATCGGCATTCTGCGCATGCGCAGACAGGAAATTGTGGGAAAAGGGTATGGAGGTAGACGTTTTGGGATCTAGGGCAGCCCCTAATGGGCCTATGGAGTCGTATGAGGTATCAGTGTGAAGCACACATGAGGGGGCATCCCCCTGGACTAGTGTCTCGGTCGTGGTCAACAGTCTGCGCATGCGCAGACAGGGAATTGTGGGAAAAGGGTATGGAGATAGACGTTTTGGGTTCTAGGGGAGCCCCTGAAGGGCCGATGGAGTCGTATGAGGTATCAATGTGAAGCACACATGAGGGGGCATCCCCCTGGACTAGCGGCTCGGGCGTGGTCAACAGTCTGCGCATGCGCAGACAGGGAATTGTGGGAAAAGGGTATGGAGATAGACGTTTTGGGATCTAGGGGAGCCCCTAGTGGGCCGATGGGGTCGAGTGAGGTATCCATGTGAAGCACACATGAGGGAGCATCCGTCTGGATTAGCGTCTGGTCCGTGGTCACCATTCTGCGCATGCGCAGGCAGGGAATTGTGGGAAAAGGGTATGGAAATCGACGTTTTCGGGTCTAGGTTGTCTATTATGGGTCCGATGGAGGTTTTATTTTGCAGCTCTCGCGAAGGAGCATCCGACTGAACTCATGGTTTGTCCGTGTTCAAGAGTCTGCGCATGTGCAGTCTGGCCGTAGTATAGAAATATACACATGGGAGTGTGTTTGGGGTACTTAACCTCATATGGGTCCATGGTTGTGGTTTGATGGTGTGGGTTCTGCGCAAGTGTGTGTGTGTGTGACGTCACTTCGGGTTGCACTAAAACTACCTCCGAACACAGAAGAGTTCCAATGTGTCCTTCGACCTGATGCACGTACTTTCAACATCCGGGTTTCTCACCGCCTGTATGGAATGCATGTATCCCGTAGAGCTACATCTAGGCGTGCATGTGTGAGAGGGTCTATAAAACACACTGCTCTGGATCCCACACCTCCATTCCTACGGTTGCAGAGCCATGACGGACACCCATCCCTATGCGGCTCGCGTTTTACAGCATGCAACCGTGGTGAATTCACTCACGGGTTACCGAGCAGTGGTTCGATCCATGTTAGCAGATGGCGAGGACAACGAGGGGCGACGCCAGATCCTAAAAGAGTTCACAGAAGCGGTCCTCAACAGAGTGGACTCGATGGAGGGGTGTGCTATCACCCACCACTACTGGACAATGACAGCCATCCTTGATGCCCGGGCTATGGACCACGAGCGCTCACGCCGGAACCACCGACGGCTCGTTGGCCTCGTCATGGTTTTTGCCCTATTGACCCTGACGCTGTGGCATTGACAGTAGGACATGACTATAAATACGAGAGACAGTCAGCGTGTGCGTCATTCGGCATTTCGTCAACCATGTCACCAGTCCTACGAGCCGTTCTTCCCCTCACACCCCAGGTGGGGTTACACGTCTATGAAGATAAAAGTCACCATCGTGGAAGATCGGGATGTCTGTGGGTGGGGTTCGGAGTCCACATCCACTACGGTTACCCTACACCGTTATGGCTGGACCAAATTTAAACGGGTGTTGAGCGGTGAGCTCGACGGAAACCTCATCCACCTCGAGAACGGCAACTACGTACACCGTGGACCCTTCTTCGCCCGTGTGGGGCGTTACCACGATCCTACGCAAAGCTTCACCCTAGACCCTGACCTGTGGACAGCCTTGGAGAAAGTGGTGCCTATTGTGGACCAGCTGTTTACACCGGACAGGTCAGCTGTTCAGTTGGGATGGGCTCGTGCTATTGAGGACGCGCTGGCTGAACCCAATGAACAAATGTCTAGCAATGGACCAGACGACGATGCCATTGATTATCCGGCTAGACTCAGTCAACCTAGGATATATACAACGGTGATAGAACCCGAACATCAGACTTCGCTATAAATAAACCATACTCACCGGGTCCATTATCATTTTGTCACCATGAAGCGCTGGGAGAAGGTATTGGATAACTTATACTACAGTCCCGACAGTCCGGCGGCCTATAGTGCATTGTCGGCTCTCTATCGAGCAGCCAAACCCAAGGGGATACAACGGGCCCAAATTCGAGATTGGTTAAAAAAACAAGACACCTATACCTTACATCGAGCTGCCCGCCACCATTTTCTACGGAACCGGGTCATCGTGGGAGGACTAGATGCCCAATGGCAAGCGGATTTGGTAGATATGAGCGCCTTTGCCAAACACAACGATGGGAATCGGTATATCTTGACGTGCATCGATATCCTGTCAAAGTTTGCGTGGGTGGTACCCATCCGGACGAAAACGGGGGCGAATCTCATAGCGGCGTTCAAGGACATCTTCGAGAGCGGGCGCAAACCCTTGTATTTGCAAACCGACGAAGGCACGGAATTCCTCAACAGACCGTTCCACGCCTTTCTCAAGAAACAGAAGGTCTTCTTCTTTCACACCTACAACGAGACCAAGGCTTCCGTGGTGGAAAGGTTCAACAGGACTTTCAAAGGCCGCATGCATAAATATTTCACCTATAAGAATACAAGGCGGTACATCGATGTTCTCCCGAAACTTGTCAGTGGTTACAATCGAGCCTATCACCGAAGCATACAGAGAGCCCCCATTACCGTGACCCAACGCAATGAAGCCCAAGTCCGGCGTGTCTTGTACCCCATACAATCGCAGCGAATGCCGAAGAAGGAGTTCAAGGTCGGGGACCCTGTACGGATCAGTAAAGTCAAGGGCAAATTCGAGAAAAGTTACTTGCCCAACTGGAGCGATGAGCACTTCCTGATTAAACGGCGCCTACCCCGACAGCGGCGAGTCTATGAACTGGAAGATCTTCAAGGGGAACCGTTACTAGGGACGTTTTACGAGCTGGAATTACAACCTGTCGTAAAAACAAAGCAAGACTACTACACGGTGGAGCAGATTTTGAAAACGGAACGTCGACGTGGCATCCCATTTCATTTCGTGAAATGGCAAGGCTGGCCCAATTCCTTCAATTCCTGGGTCGCGGCCAACCAGGTGAAACGACTATAAAACCAGACACCGCCGCCATCATCCTGCATTCTACGTTCGACCATGAACACGGTGCAACCGTCTCTGAACACAGCGTCCCCCAAAACGCGCAAAGCACAAGTGGGCTTTGTAGTGATAGTGCTAACCCTGCTGAGTGTGCTGTACGGAGGTGTGTTTTACGACGTAGCCTATCTCAGCACTCTACTCATCCCACCAAAGACACAACCGCCAGCCGTCAGTCAAACCAGTCTACAGATAGCACCAGTCAATCCCGTGACCGAAACGAGCCCAGTGATCACCACCACATCACGTGTACAGGCTACAGCGAGTATAGAGTCAACACCTACACCAAGTGCACCCACGACGTCTGAAAATCCACCGGATTTCATCACTCACAGTGAACAGACAACGACGGCCAACGTTGTACCCACCACCATCATCCCTGACAGTGAACAGACAAGGACGACCGACGTTGTACCTACCACTCCAGTTCACTCGTACCAAATTTACAAGAGCGGATTACCACGACAGCGGATACACCTCCAACCATGGACCCCCGTTGGCAGCATCCCTTCACCTGCGTCATCGCAGGACCGACGGGTTCCGGCAAAACGCACTTCGTCAGGAAGCTCCTCGAACACGCCGACAGCATGATCACTTCACCCATTGCCCGAGTCGTGTGGTGTTACGGAGAATGGCAGGCAGCGTATGCAGCAATGCCCCACATCACGTTCGTGGAAGGCCTACCCAACCTGGCCGATTTGGAACCCGACACCTTGGTGGTTCTGGATGATCTCATGGCGGAGACGGATGCGCGGGTCACCCAACTGTTTACCAAAGGCAGCCATCATCGACGTCTCAGCATCATCTACATTGTGCAGAATCTGTTCAGTGAAAAAACAAAGAACATCGGAACATCAGCTTAAATGCTCACTACCTGGTGGTCTTCAAAAACCCGAGAGATACCACTCAAGTACTGCACCTGACGAGACAGATGTACCCTGGACGCACTGCGTTTGCGTTGGAAGCCTTTAAAGATGCGACAATCCCTCAGCACGGGTATATGCTCTTCGACCTGAAGCAAGCCACTCCCGACCACCTTCGCCTACGGACCGGCATCTTTCCCGGAGAGACCCACCACGTGTACATGCAAAAATAATGTAAACACACCCACAGTGGTTCCCCGCAGCTGGGGTGTGTGTTTGATGTTGGGGATAATAAAAAGAATGAATACCACATCATGGTTGACTTTTGTCT
>JAVTVY010055434.1:0-30542 GCA_036873755.1 Hanleya hanleyi
AGGTGCCGACATACTGACTGCGTCACATGACTTCACAGAATAGTCTTCTGGTTAACCTATTTTAAAGCACATACCAAGAATCTAACGATTCGTGATATGTGTTGTATCTCAGGTACGCTTTTATTGTACCTGTTCATGTGGCAACTTGGATGACATGACCACACGGCCCCTAGCACCGGCATAAGTGGTATTAGATACAAATCTAGAGAGCTAAGATGGAAATGCTCTGACAACTCGTATATTGGTAATTGGTGAGCTGTGTCGCTGTGACAAATCGTACATTGGAATTGGTGAGCTGTATCGTCGTCAGATGAAAATGACGGCATTTAACACAAAAGACTAGTCTGTAAAGCCCGATGTCGACCAAGCATCAACTTCCCACAAACCGTTATCTATTGTGAATGTCTTGTCTTGTGAATTTCTGCATTTACGCAGCGTCCTGAAAAAAATATACGCATTAGATTCCAATCTTTCACTCGACATTTATCTGTAATCAAACGTGATAATAATTGTTAAACTAAAAACTATGATCATCTCCATGCTAATCTAGGACTGACTTTTTTGAAAGCCGCATTCCAAAATGCGCAAAGCCCGTATTCTGCAAAATACATCAGATTCGAATCGCACGTTCATAAAACGAGATCAGGGTTTCATAATATTTTGGTAATTAACGAATTACCCGGTTCTAATATATTGTCAAGCAGCACACGTGTTGCAATTCTGGAAAAAACCCCATTAATTTGTGTTCCATTCTCATAACCCGTGTTTAACGGCCTCAAGCGACACGGCCGTTGTTGCTGTTTTTTCCTCTGTAAAGCGGGACTACTTTCCAGTCGATCGTTTGCCAGGAGACTTTCGATCGTTTCCTAGAAAACGTTTGCAAACCTTTGTTCGAGGTGTGAAAAGACGACCGGCACCCTTATCGTAGGTTGCCGGAGATTTCCGGCGATCGTCTTTGTTTGGTAGGCGATTTTAAGAAAACGATCAACTCATACGCCCATCGTTTGCATGGACGTTTTTTTTCATCGTTTAAAACGTCTAGCAAACGAACGTTGGACAGATACGATCCTTAATCGTGTTAATGTTTGACTTGTCCACGCAGAAACTGATTAAATGTGAATAGCTGTATTGACAAAGATATTTTTTGCAAAAATTATCGAATACCTAAAGCACATATTTAATATGTCAAACGCTGCATGTTCTGTGCAACTCATTCTCCCGAGAAGATGAAACAGAACCCCGCCGCCCAAAATCGAGAAATTCTCAGAAGTGATGAACAGCAGAAATTATAATCGCCCATATATTTCTGGGGGCCTACCTGGTGGTGTGCTTTGTCCAGGATAATGACATTTCTGGAATTAACTGTTTCATCCGAAAGGCCTTTTCCAATCTAGTCACCTGGTTCAGAATCGATGAGTGTATTTGCGCGCTACAATCTACTACGATATTGTTTTTTTTTCAGAACCGATGTACGAATAATTAAGTCGGATACAGGCATTGACGTCAGTCTTGAGGTCAGCATGTTAGTGGGCTTGACTAGCGCAAAGGGATCGGCTGAAATTTGGGAAGACAGGAAGTTATCATCGAGATCATCACGTGTTATCTTAAGTCACAAGATAACGACAAGGCAAGAGGCACTGGACGAAGAACAGACACGTCGCCTTAGAAATACGGGAAAAGATGACGAGAAGGCTACACACATAGTGACCCGTATTTCATACGGGCAGCAGACCTTTTTTGTTTTCGATCGGGACATTCTTTCAGAGGAGTCATTCCAAGAGGTTAATGAAGAACTATGTAATCTCATTCACAAAATGTCGTCGATGAGCCTGGGTGATGCGGACGCATTGGTGGAACACAGACGACTGATAGAACATCTAAAGTGCACGATTTATAGTGATGTTTGCCCGAACAAAACCTTGAATAGTTTTCCAGAAACGCTCCATCTGTTTCAAGAGTTATCCGAAAAGGCTGGGAAAGATCATAGCTACGAGTCGGCATTGAACGTTCTGCTCACGCCAGTGCATGCTCCCACGATCCCTAAGAAGATTCTCCATAACATAAGCTCACCCCTTGAGAATGGCATCCGCACAATTTTCCACGATCTGATTGCTGCAGAGAAAAGATGCGATGAAGTCGAGAGTATCGGATCATATAACAATGCTCCGAAAATTCAAAGGGATGTCGACGATTTTAAAGGAATGGTTAGAAATTATCGACAGAAATTTCGAGTAGCCTTAGCGAGTATGCTCCCTAAAATACGAGGCGGTGAGGTGAATGAGAAACCGCTGAAAAAGTTTCTTGACAAGATTGGACAATCTCCACTTTGGACGCAGAATCTTCGGAATTGGGTTGACGCAAAATGTAAAGAACTTGACTGCCTCGAACAGTGCCTCACAGATTCGGAAATGCTTGAATCCCTGACAACTCCTGCTGAGAACATACATAAGGAGTCTGACTGTTGTGTGTCCTTAGAACTCTCTCTTCCGGTGGATCTCCAGTTGCGAAAAATGCAGGCAGCATTAACACAATGCCATTGGGCTGATGAACTCGGGTGCGCTGATCACGAGCAAAGCGATTCCAAAAAAGATTCAAAATCAAGTTTGTTTTCCCGGGGGAGACGAAAAGTTATGGGCTTTTTTTATGCCACGAAAGAGGTACCCAAGAAGTTGAAATCTGGTAAAGTAGACAACATGCCTCGACCCTGGCACGACAACGTGAATGTCCTGGTGGAATGGGAATGCAAGATTCGCCAGTACTGTGACTTCGTAAAACGCAACAACGCCGAACATATGACACTGAAGGTGCAACTAACCAGTGAGTCTGAAAACGAATCAAAACCAGATGTTTCTGCCACAATTTGCTATGGTGGTCGAAAGAAACCCAATTTCATCCCCCCATCCGCACCAGGGAGCGTAAAACTCCAAGAAGTGAGGGAAGATCGCGTCAGTTTGTGCTGGACTCCTCCAAGAACAGGTAGACAATTTGTTACCCGGTATAAAATAGGAATCCTGTCAGAGAATACAAACGCTTGGGAGATTTGTGAAACGACAAACGATACACCTGTCATTGAATTAACAGGCAAACTAGCTAAAAACACGCCATACCTGTTTAGTGTTCAGGCTGTATGTGGTAAGGGCGTTGGACCACGGGCAGTTAATAAAGATCATATCTCGATAGAATCACCAGCCATGATGATTGTTTTGAAAGCGGCAACCAAACTTTCAACCACAGCAGGACCACCACAGTATCAGTTGAACACGACTGTCCTAGCCACCAACAACGCAGCGAAAACGAGGAAGTGCAATTTTCGTAAGTAATACCCACACTCAGCTAGTATACTAATACGCACTCGGCAGTGTCCAATTTTTATTTTGGGTTTTTATCTCCGAGAATGAGTATATCCATGTTCAGCTAGATTTGAGGCTTTAGGTGTGCAACCTTTCTTGGCCTGCGCTATCTTAAATCTACAATATTCTACATTTCACTCCAATCGACGCTCTTCACTCTTCCCAAAAACTGCATGATAAATTAGTAAATAATAATTCGATGTGAAATAAACTAGTTTTAGCCCACTTTTTCTGGTACCCCACACGCCATTTTCAATTTACCAATGATCCTCTGCCCCGGAGGTTATGCAAACAGGCTCAAAATGACCCAATATGATAAACGCCAAAGTTATAGAGCATAAGCTCCAAATATTTGGTCGTTTCGAGGATAGGGTAGGAAGGATGACACGGGCACCATAATTACCCCCCTCCCCAGGTTTGGTAGGCTAAATGTGATATAAATAACTTCCTCGATACCTGTCATGTGGAGATGGATGCATAATGTGTCGCTTAGATCCTGGGTTAAATTTGAGAACCGATTTATTTTTCATATAGCATGAATCTCATGAACGTTTTGGAAAAGTTACATTAGTATTTTCTCGTGTTTCACACCATCAACGATTCGGCGGGGGGGAGATGGGGCTTAGAGAGAAAAAGAGAAAAAAATAAGTAATTTGTAAAAAAAAATTCAGACGTTCGATGTATTCACCAGGCAATTGGCAATTTGATATCTGGCACAAAATAAATCTTGGAAAAAAGGAAATTCAACTAGGCATCGACAGGTGATTTATCTGGCTTCCCTAATAACAACTGATGTTCATAACTGTCACCAAAAACAACTTCATTTCCATGTTCTCGCATTTTTTCACTAAATTTAAGTATAAATACTGTCATCTGATCTACTCATGTTTAGTCATTTTTATAAATCGTAAAAAAGTTTTTTGCATGATCTGAATATGCAGTCTGATATCTTCGGCATTACCTATCTGTCTTAGTTTTCACACAATAAGACGACGAAGTAAGGTAATGTTCATATCAATTTCCGTTGTTTGCAAACAAATTTTTAAAAAACAGTGGGACTTGATTATCTTTTACGTAAGGTTCAATATGTCTAGAAAAGTGTGATTTTCGACACTTACTGAAGTGTCGAAATGGAGACCAAATACATTTCATGATAAATTTTCACAAAGGGAGACAACTGCCTGATCGATTTTATTTCACTGGTACTGTTTTTAGTAACTCCTAAAATCATAACAATGACTTTGCTCAAATGAAGTTATTTAGAAGAGGAACTTTGTATAAAACCAGACTATGCAAAGACAGACGTAAGAATATCGCCTGTGTATCGTTCAATCTATGCCTGACTCAACACCCGTGTTTCAATGCAGATGCATGCTAACTTAGATAATACCAATTACAGTCGATTTTGGGCCATGCTTAAGCTCCAGAATTTGTCCTTTACAACAATATCACTTGGCAATTGTCTTCAACTATTTTCGACCAAAGTGTTATAATTATAGACGGCAAAGGTTATTACACATATTTTGATATCATAAGAAATAGTAAAAAGCCGATCCTCAGTAGTGCTAGATGTCTATATACACCACTCTTCGCTATCTTTTAACATGGTGAACCGAATTATTGCATCGCAATTCATTTGAACTTGGCCCGTTTACATAGTGTGAGGATACTTGATCGGAAGGTTCCCCGTCTTTGATGTACGTAGCATGTCAATTTACAGACAATGGCGACCGAGCCGAATGCACTTCATCAATACAGTAAATAGCCGATATATCCGGAACAATAAGGAATAGAGGCATGGGACCCTCGCTTATGGATAAGACAATCAACATATATCGATTGCGTAATTTTGACGCCATCAAACTGAGAGTAGGGCTGTACCTCGGAAACTGTAATCGCTAGATTTGTGAAATTTCACCGATGACTCCAACACATATAAGGGAAGTGGGAAGAGATGCCGACATACTGACAGAGCCACCTGACTTCACACTATAGTCTTCTGGTTAACCTATTCTAAAGCATATAGCAATAATCTAATTATTCGTGATATGTGTTATATCTCAGGTACGCTTTTATTGTACCTGTTCATGTGGCAACTTAGATATTGCAAAAATACTCAGTCAGTTTGAAAACAACTGTTCTGGGGCCCTCTAACAACAAGACAATTGCAAAGAAATAAACTATCATAATTACACAAATATAGGACAAATAATAAAGGAATAGAAAGCCCCTGAAAAAAAAGTATATTGTAAATGAAAGAAAAGTTCCATCACTGTCCAAAACTATTTTTATTTATTTTTCCGATTTTGTTTACCGAATAAATCCCATTTGATATATGTGTTTGTATTGTGGTCTGTTACGACCATCCATTTTCCTATCCTCCCAATTATTGCAGATATCCACAACACACTAACCGTTATTTTGGTTCAACAGGGAAGTAGACATCGATAGGGAAGTATTTTGAAGGTTGAACGTGAAACATTATTGCTAATTTAATGGTTAAACAACCATGTACGTAGATTACATAATTGGGCCTGGATTATGCAACTGGGCCCAAAATATTTGTTTACCATTTCACCAACATTTGTCTGTACCCAACGTCTGTAGGAAGCTCATGGTATGCAAGGAGGTCTTCAACTACAACCTGCCCACCCGAAAAATGTCGAATATATACTTGAGAGCTCCCCGTTACGTTATCAGCAAACAGGGAAAGGTGGCTCAAATCAGACATGCAGATCTGTTATTATGACCATGTCCAGTCCATATTACAGTGTGTATAGCAGTACATCTGATTAAAGAAAAATGATAACATCGAGAAAAATCAAAAAGGATAATGACGAATGGCACTTACAGGCCATCATCCAAAGTTTATCGGCTTTTTGCTCAGCTTAAAAAAATCGAAAAAATAAATAAAGAATACTTTTGGACAGTGATGGAACTTTCATTTACAACATACTTTTTTCAATGGTTTTCTATCCCTTTAACAAGAAAAGAGGATATATATATATTACAACACATATAAGGGAAGTGGGAAGAGGTGCCGACATACTGACTGCGTCACATGACTTCACAGAATAGTCCTCTGGTTAACCTATTCTAAAGCACACACCAAGAATCTAACGATTCGTGACATGTGTTATATCTCAGGTACGCTTTTATTGTACCTGTTCATGTGGCAACCTGGATGACATGACCACACGGCCCCCAGCACCGGCATAAGCGGTATTAGATACAAATCTAGAGAGCTATGATGGAAATGCTCTGACAACTCGTATACTGGTAATTGGTGAGCTGTTTCACTGTGACAACTCGTACCTTGGACATTGGTGAGCTGTACGTCGTCAGATGTAAATGACGGCACTTAACACAAAAGACTAGTCTGTAAGGCCCGATGTCGACCCAGCATCAACTTCCCACGAATGCCAACATATATCAAAGGCCAAAAGGTCTGTACAGGGGGCGGGCCTCGGGGACGAAACGTCCACCAGCAGAATCTCGCCATATACAGGTAAAAATTACAACACATATAAGGGAAGTGGGAAGAGGTGCCGACATACTGACTGCGTCACATGACTTAACAGAATAATCCTCTGGTTAACCTATTCTAAAGCACACACCAAGAATCTAACGGTTCGTGACATGTGTTGTATCTCAGGTACGCTTTTATTGTACCTGTTCATGTGGCAACCTGGATGACATGACCACACGGCCCCCAGCACCGGCATGCTGATTCTGGACTTGAATATCCCAAGGGAGGGAGATGCTGTAATGTTTTGGTCTAGGGAGTTCCACAAGTTTGCTCCTGAATAGCTCAAGCTTTGCGTCATATAGCATGTTTTTGGTCGTGGAAGGTACGATTTGTTATTCGCAGTTGACCTGAGATTTCTTGTTGTAACTTCATTTACACATTTAAATAGATCATTAAGGTATGAGGGACATTGCTGATTGACGATTTTTACATGAAGGTTGCTTTTTGATATACTGTTCTGTCAGGTATACTGGTCCATTGAAGCTCTCGCAGAAGAGATCTTGTGGGAGTTAAATAGTGGGAATTCAGAATGATTCTTTCAGCGCGGTTTTGTAGTTTGTACACTCTGTTTATCTGGGACGCAGTTGCATTCCCTCAGATTGTCAAACAATAATCCTAATGAGAGAGAATCTATGCATTGTGATATATAATTTTGGCTTCTTTTCTCAGAAGATGTCGTTATCTATAAAAGGATACCGAGTTTTGTAGATATTTTGTCGCAGACCATATCAACATGGTCTTGCCAACTTAGTGTTTGTTATAGACCACGGCTCCTAGCCCTGTTTAACAATTTTAAAATCCAGTTTGGCACAACCTTCATGATTGCCATCATCAACAGACGATAACCAGATTCAATCATTTTAGTCATTGTACTTTGACATGGATGACATGACCACACGGCCCCTAGTACCGTCATAAGCGGTATTAAATACAAATCTATAGAGCTATGATGGAAATGCTCTGACAAATCGTATATTGGTAATTGGTGAGCTGTGTCGCCGTCAGATGAAAATGACGGCATCTAACACAAAATAATAGTCTGTAAGGCCCGATGTCGACCCAGCATCAACTTCCCACAATGCCAGCATATATCAAAGACCAAACGGTGTGTACGTGGGGCGGACCTCGGGGACGAAACGTCCACCAGCAGAATCTCGCCATATACAGGTAGAAATTACAGCATAGATAAGAGGAGTGGCAAGGGATGCCGACATACTGACAGAGTCACATGACTTCACAGTATAGTCTTCTGGTTAACCTAGTCTAAAGCACATAGCAAGAATCTAAATATTCGTGATATGTGTTGTATCTCAGGTACGCTTTTATCGCACCTGTTCATGTGGCAACATGGATGGCATAACCACACAGCTCCTAGCACCGGCACCAGCGGTATTAGATACAAATATAGAGAGCTATGATGGAAATGCTCTGACAACTCGTGTATTGGTAATTGTTGAGCTGTATCGCTGTGACAACTCGTACACTGGGGATTGGTGAGCTGTATCGCCATCAGATGCAAATGACGGCATTTAACACAAAAGACTCGTCTGTAAGGCCCGATGTCGACCCAACATCACTTCCCACAATGCCGACATCTATCAAAGACCAAAAGGTCTGTACAGGGGCGGGGGCCTCGGAGACGAAACGTCCACCAGCAGAATCTGGCCATATACAGGTAAAAATGACAACACATATAAGGAAAGTGGGGCCGACATACTGACAGAGCCACATTACTTCACAGTATAGTCTTCTGGTTAACCTATTCTGAACCACATATCAAGAATCTAGCGATTCGTGATATGTATTGTATCTCAGGTACGCTTTTATTGTACCTGTTCATGTGGACACTTGGATGATATGACCACACGGTCCTTAGCACCTGCATAAGCGGTATCAGATACGAATCTAGAGAGATATGATGAAAATGCTCTGACAACTCGATTACTGGTAATTGGTGAGCTGTATCGGCGTCAGATGAAAATAACGGCATTCAACACAAAAGACTAGTCGGTAAGGCCCGATGTCGACCCAGCATCAACTTCCCACAATGCTAACATATATCAAAGACCAAAAGGTGTGTACTGGGACGGTCCTCGGGGATGAAACGTCCACCTGCAGAATCTCCCGATATACAGCTAAATATTACAGCACATATAAGGGAAGTGGGAAGAGGTGCCGACATACTGACAGAGCCACATGACTTCACAGTATAGTCTTCTGTTTAACCTAGTCTAAAGCACATAGCTAGAATCTAACGATTCGTGATATGTGTTGTATCTCAGGTACACCTTTATTCTACCTGTTCATGTGGTAACTTGGGTGATATGATCACACTTCCCCTAGCACCGGCATAGGCGGTATTAGATACAAATTTAGAGAGCTAAGATGGAAATGCTCTGACAACTCGTGTATTGGTAATTGTTGAGCTGTATCGCTGTGACAACTCGTACACTGGGAATTGGTGAGCTGTATCGCCATCAGATGAAAATGACGGCATTTAACACAAAAAACTAGTCTGTAAGGTCCGATGTCGACCCAGCATCACCTTCCCACAATGCCAACATAAGTCTGTCAGGGGGCGGGACTCGGTGACGAAATGCCCACCAGCGGAATCTCGCTATATGCATGTAAAAATTACAACACATATAAGGGAAGTGGGAAAAAATACCTTAAGAAGTGGCAGTGACTTTATAATGACGTAATCGAACTAAAAGTTTATTCGGGGATAACATTTCACCATAACCTGTACGCAAACAGTCCAAGCAATATCGTGATATAAGGTAATGCATATTTTTCTATCCAAGTTCTTTCGACTATTCTCAATTTACGTTCACTTATTCCTGATATATTCCCGTCTTACCTAGTGTTGTTTCCTCTCATCGATTTCTTCACCATGTGCCTCTTTTACCGAATCGGCATACATCTATCTCTTGAGATATTTAATAATTCTTTGAGTATCAGTAGGTTGATTTATCTCTGTAGGATGAATACTTTCTTCGTTATCACACGCATTGTCTGAAGATTATTGTCTTTACGTCGCACCGCATCACTCAACACGAAAATTCTTGAAATTCTTGGTCTTACCCTGACCTTGTTGAGATTCATCCAGTCTCACTCGTTCATTTGAACCAAGATGAGATGGACCATGCATATATCCCGTCTTCAACTTGCATCACGTGCAATACCTCGAAGTACATTTGTCTTGTTGCGTATTTGTTTGGTTTGATCGATAAGTGAAATTCCATACTGTGAATTTATCGCATTTTCGTGTATTTTCATCAAGTAGTGGAGTCTTGAATAAAAACGACGATCTAATAATAAAGTATGTTGACTGTCGATGGGGTTATTAGAAAAACAACATACTGGCAATTTAAACCGACATCTCTTGAAGATTTGCCATGATCGAAAAAGTTCTGCACTATGTATGCAACAGATACGTTGTCATGGTTCGATCATTTGATAAACAAATCTGAAATTCTCGTACCGTGTTTGACCTCCATCATAAAATCATCCACTATTATCAGATTTCATACACTGAATCAAAGTACTATTCAACTCCTAAATGTATGGGTATACGTTTCACAAATTCTACACCTGGTACTCTCAAAACCATATTTTGGAAGACAGAATGACAGTTGCGATAACATTAGATAATTATATGCAGAATGGGGTATACACATCTTTTCCCGTCTCGCAATACTGAATTCATCCACTCACTTCCTCCTCCCAGTTGAGTCAGCAACTTTCACCGTCAATGGGCAGTATAAATGTTTCTCAGCACTTGCTATATATGACGAATTCAGACACCATTCCTGTCACCAGGAATGGTGAACTATGTTCTAAACCAAATGCTACTTGTCTTCGCTCCTCATGTGCCTGTCATATTTTCATGTCTTCACAGATTAGTCTGATCAGATATTGAAGTTGAGCGTATGTGACATAACTAATCATCTCCCATATATAGGACAAAATAACGCCATTACTAGCCAGAAATGTCCCATTGCAGTTTTATCGGGGAAACGGGACAGACCCTGCGAAAACGGATAACTGAACACAGAGATGACATCAATCACAACATAACACAAAAACCCGTAGGAGAACACTTCACTTTACCAGGACACAAGGTAACAGAATTCCGTGTGATTGTCCTCCGAAAACTCAGTCCCCAAACCAGACTCGCCCAAGCAATCGCAGAACAGAAGATTATTGATTCATTTGATTGTGTAGAATTAGGACTCAACAGAGACTATGGATTTACGTCATATTATAGAAATTAACTTGTTTTATTATACATAAATGCATTTAGTACCATGTGGGTCTTTGGGATTTATTGTTCAATTGTCCATATATACATGTTTATTATACTGCCTTGATATTGCGCTCAATTTCCACCGAAAGTCGGCCAAATCTGGTTGCCGATCATGAGGCTGACACATTTGTTGGGCATGCGCTCAGCACTGCCACGTGTGAGTTGTATCACAGGTACGGCATGTTCATATCTCCTAGGGTCATGGTAACGGCTAAGTACTGTAAGTCGTACTAAACACATGCTAAACAGATGTCGGACCAGACAGAGCAAGCGCCGAAGAGGGTGACCAATTCCGAGCAGGCACCGGAGAGACTGACGGCGTCAAGCGGGACGAAGGATCGTAAAAAGGTTGAGGCGGGACGAAAAATCGCTGCGGACGAAAGGCCAAATATGTGAAGCTTGAAACAAGAGCTCCATGTGACTAACGCCGCAGTGCAGCAAGCATAGGTGACTGCAGTCGAGCCCACTGGAACAACAGATGTAGCATCAAGCGTGATGACAGTCGGGATAACGGAAACAGCTGAGCCCACTGCTTGGCAAGCAAACCACGCACAAAGTGCTGTTGCTTCGTGGGTCACTCCGACAACGTCAGGCCACCCTCTGGGACAGCTGATAGGACGGGTAAGCAGAAGCAAGGCTGGATCCATATAGTGTCGGCAGTTTGGGCGCTGTGGCTGCCCTATGGCTTATTATGGTCCTTGACCGCAACCAGCACATTGTGCAGCGCTCCATCGAGCCTCATAAGCGAGCCTCGCCACCTACTGTTAAGCCATTCGAGCAAGACCCATTTCATGTGCAATAGCAGCATGTCTGCACCGGATGGAAAGACGCTTGCCAATACGGCGTACCACCCGGCCATTGTTAGTGATTTTCCTATGAGGTACGCTCGCCTTGGAAAGATGACGGTGTCGTCATCCGGTCCACCCAAACTGGACTTCAGCGGGTATGATATCGGGATGGTTTTCCTCGACGTTGCCCATAGCAAAGATGTTTGTCGGGGTGCTCTCTTGAACGCCCTAACCATCTCTGGATCCAGCTACCTCTTCTGCACGTTTCGATCTGCTGATGTCAGCGCAAACGACACAACAAAGCCACATAGCAGCTCCAGGGATGCGTGGGCAAAAACGGGAACCGATAGACTTGACTTGATACGCAGTGCGCGCATTCCAGGACGTCGATGCCGCAAACCGCGAATACTCCAAGGTCACGGGCAAAATAACCATTGGCCAAGAACCCCAGCTTTCAGAGTTTTACGTAACCAGAGATACGCAAAAATACCGCGAGACTTTGTTTGTGGTTCTTGAACTGAGCACCACGGCAATTTTCGTGCGATGTTTTGCACGTATCCCTGTGCTTGCACTGATCGCTGGGACAGCTGTACGCTTCCTGGGTTCAACGTGTTAAAAGATATTGTCAATCGTCGCTTAGAAGCCAGCCGGGAGAGTTCCACTTTGTTGTACCGCTTCGCGGCTGGGGCGCTTCCTAATGACCAATATCAATATGACTCTTTGAAGACTACGTCGGCCTGATTACGGCAATTACAGTTGAACGGATGTTCCGTTTACTAAAACCCCTGCTGGGACAGCACCCCATGGAGGCGTTGTTGTGTAAGATCTACCACAGCCCGCAGGGCTACTGGCGTGGTATGGTTGGTGTCAAGGGGCTCACACACACTGCATCCACAGACAAGGAGAGTCTCCGAAGAAGATGCCAGGGCTTGGCTGAAGAAGCATGCTATGTGACAGACATACCCCCCCCCATGCCCCACGGCACATTGTGGGTCCAACGAGGCCCACCGGGCTAATATGTTATTTCTAACACTTGACAAGTTTACACGTAAGTATGTCCCGACCGTGGTTGACGTAGTTGGGCCCAGTGAGCGGCAGTGAAAAAGCTCATCGACGGCAAGGTATCGTAGAAAGGTTCTATCGCACGCTAGCCGAGAGGCTGTTTAGGCATCAATATGCCCAGAAGATGAGACTACTGTCCGAACCGCTGTGACAGCTAAATGGGTGACGACTGAATTTATGATCCGGCTACTCGCAGTTGTCTTGGCTCTGAACATTGACTGCGAAGAAGCCCTCTGTTGCTATAAAGGCAAAATCAGTGACACAGAATCCCTTTGCCCCAGCCCGTGAGACACAGCGCCCTGTTGACATGAAAGAGCCAAAGCTACCGTACACTGCGGGCATTCGGTATCTGTACCAGTCAGGCGCACTTAAAGGTACACGTCGTCGTGCCACTGGCTCAGTATAGTATCTGCGTGTGTACCGGCTAGGGCGGTTAGTCACAAAGCCAGAAGAGCCTGTCCTGTATCACTTACTGGATGGGCCATTGTAGCTAGTTATCCTTCGTGACACGATACTGTCACCTAGTGGCGTGCTTACATGTTGATTATTCCAGGCTCTCGTTTCGTTTGCTCTCCAGGCAGGCGAGACCTTGCGGTCAAACCCATTGGGCCCGATGGTCTGATCCTGTAGCGTGTTGGCCTCAAGCCTTTTCTGCGCAGCTTTTTTGATTTCCTGTTCTGTGGGCTGCCTGATATCAGTCCCCTCCCGTCACTCGGAGTTGTGTCAAACGGTAGACAGATCCGCTGATCCGTGTACTCAGACATGGCTACTGCGAGGTAGGCCAGATTAAACCGCTGGAGGAGATGGTCAATTATCGAGAGGTGCTTTGATGGTGAAGCCGTGGAAGGAATGGACTGGGAGGACATAGCGAAGGCGCCTGTTAGATGTCCCAGCGGTCGTCCCGATTGTCTGTTCTGCTGCTTCTAAGATCACCTGCTCGATGTCGTTCAAGGCAAGCTCCAGTCTCGCCTGGGTCCCCGGGATAGTGACAAGGATGTTTTGTTTTTCATTGCCCTTGGGTTGGTAGAGGAGTGGAACAGGAATTTCCTATATAAGTGCTCATTGTGCCTCTTCAAGAGTAACACCTGAGCTTTGTCCAACACAGCTTTACAGCTTGTGAGGATCACGTCACCGGCTGCCACTGCTTCACAAACCGGTCCAACCCCAGGCAGCATGGAAGAGCTTTCCTGATCTCCTGGCAATGGGCCCTGTCTGTCTTGGGTGTTTCCGTGGCTCGTCTTTCGCTATGTGGTCGACACCAACCTTCTCGTAGTTGTCAACGCGCTGTCTGAGCCAGTCGTGCGGAAACTCCTCAGCAATGATGGGGGCTGTCCCTGATTACCACAGCACACCCTGCGGACCCATTTTTGGCCCAACCAGCTCAAGAAGGTGCCAGGGATTGACCTCAGGACAGCGCAGACTATGTCCAAAATGATAACGGGTGGAATGTGTGGTGTTCAACCATTTTTCCCATTCCACAAGAAGGTGTGGTAATTCTGGGCTTTTAAACCGCTGCCCCTCATCTCCTTGGTCAGAAGGTGGGTTGGGGTGAACACCAAGGGTTCTTATTCCCGGATTGCTCTAGTGGGTTTGCCTGAACTTCCACCACCATAAAATGGCTGATGGATCGTGGTTGGGTCGTCATGTCGGCTTGCTGTAGACTCTGAGATGTCCTTGACCTGCTGCCAGTGTTCTGGCTCTGGAAGGCATGAAACGTGTTCCTGCGGCACGCAGAGTGATTCCCCTTTCGTCAAACCACTGGGTCGGAGCCACGTACTTGTTAGACAGCTGTTCCGCGGGTTTGTCGTGTTTACTGCAGTGCCCCTCGGGCTGAACCTCCGCAGGCGCGTAAGCAGCGACACCTGTCAATTTGTGGAGTGCAGCCTTCTTGACGTAAATTATGTCAGTCACCACCTGGACAGCTTCACCCGCTTAGTTGAGCATGACTAGGAGGTTGATGAGAGCACAGGTGAGCACACTGGCTCTCAGGTGGGTTTAGTTGATCTGTGAGCCGTTGTGATAGGTCAAGATTTGGCATTTCAGATGCTCCAACGAGAATGCCGCTTTGGTGGGTGCCCCTCACAAGATGGCCAAGTTCTTCCTGATCTGTGATCAGGCGCCTGGGGAAACGCTTGCCCTCTACTTTTGCGCCCTGGGCGAACTCCTGTTTTTCGAAGGAGGGTTTGGCTCCGTTGACATCGAGTTCTGCCAGCATAGCGGTCTCGATGAGATATGTGAGGAGAGCCCAGACTTTCTCCTTGAAATGTTTACCGAAACACGAAGTGATGACATAGTGGACAGTTGGATTGACAGCCCACTTTCGCACCTGAGCGAATCCGGTACTAATATTCCTGGGCAGGAGGCCTTTGCTACCCTAGTCATCCTGCTTCTTGGAAAACCGAATCGCTGAAAATAGAGCTGTGCTTCTTTTATGCCTTGCATGGAGGCACGATAGCATGCCTTTCTGTCGATGCTGATGATGTCGTTAGCGTGTTAGATCTCGGTATTCCAGAAGCCGTCGTGGACGTGCTCTAAACAGGTCTTCAGGATGTCTTCTGCGAAAGAAGCTGGTGTGGGTTTTAGGCCGTTTCTCTCTTTTGCCACCACTGGCGCTGGGTGGTTAATTCTGAAAACAGGCTTTTGACAATGCACCATGCTTCTCCTGAGTCCGAGAGGAGCGACCATTTTTAAGCAGGAAATGCTCAAAGTTTGTCATGCTCCTCCCCCCCCCCTCCCCGCGCCACTAGAATCAAAACTGCAATCGACTGGTCTTCGGAGGCCTGTCTGATCTGTCAAAATGTGGACCTGGTTCGAGGCTGGAAAATGGAGGTCTTTGTCCAAGGAGTGGCCGTTGTTGATAATGAGGTGGATGGGCTTCCATGTACAAGTCTGATATTTACCACTGTTGTAGATGTCCTTACCAGCAATATCCTTGAGGATGAAAGCACGTTTTCACATTTTTCCGAGCTAAGCAACTTCGTCGACGGTGACACCGACTTTAAAAAAGCAGTGACACTCAAGGGTTTTCTGGTGCCTCGTGGCTCTGTCAATATGTCGGCACCGCTTCCCACTTCCCTTACATGTGTTGTAAGTTTTACCTGTATATGGCGAGATTCTGCTGGTGGACGTTTCGTCCCCGAGGCCCGCCTCCTCTACAGATCCTTTTGGTCTTTGATAAATGTTGGCATTTGTGGGAAGTTGATGCTGGGTCGACATCGGGCCTTACAGACTAGTCTTTTGTGTTAAGTGCCGTCCTTTTCATCTGACGACGATACAGCTCACCAATCCACAGTGTACGGGTTATCACAGCGAAACAGCTCACCAATTACCAATATACAAGTTGTCAGAGCATTTTCATCATAGCTTTCTAGATTTGTATCTAATACCGCTTATGCCGGTGCAAGGGGCCGTGAGGTCATATAATCCAAGTTGCCACATGAACAGGCACAATAAAAGCGTACCTGAGATACAACACATATCACGAGTGGTTAGATTCTTGATATATGCTTTAGAATACGTTTACTGGGGGACTATACTGTGAAGTCATGTGGCTCTGTCGGTATGTCGGCATCTCTTCACACTTCCCTTATATGTGTTGTAATTTTTACCTGTATATGGCGAGATTCTGCTTGTGGACGTTTCGTCCCCGAGGCTTGCCCCCTGTACAGACCTTTTCGTCTTTGATATATGTTGCCATTTGTGGGAAGTTGATGCTGGGTCGATATCGGGCCTTACAGTCTAGTCTTTTGTGTTAAATGCCGTCATTTTCATCTGACGACGATACAGCTCACCAATCCACAGTGTACAAGTCGTCACAGCGAAACAACTCACCAATTATCAATAAACGAGTTGTCAGATCATTTCCATCATAGCTCTCTAGATTTGTATCTAATACCGCTTATGCCGGTGCTAGGGGCCGTGTGGTCATACCATTCAAGTCGCCACATGCACAGGTACAATAAAAGCGTACCTGAGATACAACACATATCACGAGTGGTTAGATTCTTGGTATGTGCTTTAGAATACGCTTACCGGGAGAATATACTATGTATGTCGGCACCTCTTCCCACTTCCCTTATATATGTTTTAATTTTTACCTGTATATGGCGAGATTCTGCTGGTGGACGTTTCGTCCCCCAGACCCGCACCCTGTACAGACCTTTTGGTCTTTGATGTATGTTGGCTTTTGTGGGAAGTTGATGCTGGGTCGACATCGGGCCTTACAGACTAGAATTTTGGGTTAACTGTCGTCATTTTCATCTGACGACGATACAACTCAGTAATCCACAGTGTATGAGTTGTCACAGCGAAACAGCTCACCAATTACCAATATACGAGTTGTCAGAGCATTTCCATCATAGCTTTCTAGATTTGTATTTAATACCGCTTATGCCGGTGCTACGGGCCGTGTGGTCATATCATCCTAGTTGCGACATTAACGGGTACAATAAAAGCGTACCGGAGATAGAACACATATCACGAATCGTTAGATTCTTGGTATGTGATTTAGAATACGTTGATCGGGAGACTATACTGTGAAGATATGTGGCTCTGTCAGTATGTAGGAACCTCTTCCCACTTTCCTTATATGTGTTGTAATTTTTACCTGTATATGGCGAGATTCTGCTGGTGGACGTTTTGTCCCCGAGGCTCGCACCCCCCCCCCCCGTACAGACCTTTTGGTCTTTGATATATGTTGGCATTTGTGGGAAGTTGATGCTGGGTCGACATCGGGCCTTACAGACTAGTCTCTTGTGTTAAATGCCGTCATTTTTCGTCTGACGACGATATAACTCACCAATCCAGTGTGTTTGAAATGTCACAGAGAAACAACTCACCAATTACCAATATACGAGTTGTCAGAGCATTTCCATCATCGCTCTCTAGATTTGTATCTAATACCGCTGATGTCGGTGCTAGAGGCCGTGTGGTCATATCACCCAAGTTGCCACATGAACAGGTACAGTAAAAGCGTACCTGAGATACAACACATATCACGAATCGTTAGATTCTTGGTATGTGTTTTAGGGTGCACTCCAGGGATTCTGCCATTCGGCATGGAATAGACTATGGGTCCGTTTTTCGGCCACCAGTTGTCGTAAAACTTTCAACCCAAATTACTTAAATTTTCTGAAAGAGCATGATGAAGCTATTATTTTAAGATATAGCACTGCTATGTTATAGAAAAATTAAACTTGAACATTCTCCTCCATGCTTGCTTCATTTTTCCTAGAAAACCCCTTAAAATGTCGAAAAATGGTCAAATTCGGCTCAATTTCCAGAAAGATCTGTAAGAGCGATTTCAATTAAACTTCTTACTCACGTTCTCTGATCCGGTCTCAACTTAAAAAGGCAAACAAAAGTGGGGGTCAGCCTGCTCGTTTTTTGTCAGATTTTCTTCCCGTAAATGAGTCTCGATTTTTAGGCACACCCAAAGGGCGTAACTGAGGCAAGACAAAATCTACTCCATGATCCCGATCAGCGTGTAGACAAAGCCAGCCCTATATCTGTACGTACTCCTTTGCAGCGGTGATAACGCTGAGTAGGTTGATATTATAGATATAAGCTATTAAGAAGACAAAAAGAATTATGATGTAGCAGAACAAGGGCAGTCTATCGTATTATGAAATTAGACCGGGGCCATTACTACGAAACTGTGGAGGACCACCTTAAGGGCAGAGTGATTTTCGCGAAATTGATTATACACATTTATCGTAATCTGGGAGTGCTTGCGTATATGGTGGTATACAACACTTGCCAGTTATACATATTATTGTGAGAAATCCGATTGATAACTTTCCCCCTACCCCATTTTTGTTTTCATCACTTTTGCCAACTCTAGCAGTATTTTCGAGAACAAAACTCAAAATTAACCCACTTACTCTTAATAATGGACATCCATTCGGCAATATGAAGGCCGTGGTTGCTTTTCCGCTTTCTAATGATAGCAGGAAAGCGGGAAAATGCAAATAAGAGATGTTACCAAGTCAAATTATTGGTAACTTTGCACTAAATGTTCTTCTAGAAACATGGGAAATGCTTCAGAAACTTGAGAAATATTTCATAAAACCTCAATACTATACATCGGTTCCATCATTTATGCACTGTAAATGGGTTCTCTTGTAAAGAAAATAGTTCTGGCAAATGTATATCATTCTGATTGAAACTCGTTTTGCCATAGTATCCACCGAAATCTCATTCCAGGGGGAGATAACTCCTGTATGGAATACAATATGCAATAACTTCAATAGTATACTAATGGACACACTGTGGATTATTTTAATCGAACTCCTGGTCTTCTTTCCACCTGACCCCGGAAGTAGTGCTTCAGATGTAACTAGGTAGTCAAAATTAAACAATCTGGCTCCGTTCCGTAACGGAGTCTACATTGAGATAATGTATAGACTCCCCTATTATGCCTTTAAGGGCAGGGTGATTTTCGCGAAATTGATTATTCACATTTATCGTAATCTGGGAGTGTTTGCGAATATGGTGGTATACAACCCTTGGCAGTTATACATATTATTCTGAGAAATCCGACTGATAACTTTCCCCCACCCCATTTTTGTTTTCATCACTTTTTTCAACTCTAGCCGTATTTTCGAGAACAAAACTCAAAATTAACCCACTTACTCTTAATAATGGACATCCATTCGGCAATATGAAGGCCGTGGTTGCTTTTCCGCTTTCCAATGATAGCAGGAACGCGGGAAAATGCAAATAAGAGATGTTACCAAGTCAAATTATTGGTAATTATGCACTAAATTTTCTTCTAGAAACATGGGAAATGCTTCAGAAACTTGAGAAATATTTCATAAAACCTCAATACTATACATCCGTTCCATCATTTATGCACTGTAAATGGGTTCTCTTGTAAAGAAAATAGTTCTGGCAAATGTATATCATTCTGATAGAACCTCGTTTTGCCATAATAACCACCGAAATCTCATTCCAGGAGGAGATAACTCCTGTATGGAATACAATATGCAATAACTTCAATAGTATACTAATGGACACACTGTGGATTATTTTAATCGATCTCCTGGTCTTCTTTCCACCTGACCCCGAAAGTAGCGCTTCAGATGTAACTAGATAGTCAAAATTAAACAATTTGGCGTAATTACAAGCGTCTACCCCGTCATTCATAATCCAGCCGTCGTCCATTAGAGAATATCCGCGTCCATAATCCAAAGACCTATTCCATATTCCATATAACAGTCTTAGCACCAAATTCAAAAAGACAATCATAGTATACATAAACATAGGCTTAGAGAAGCGGTCAATAGTTTTCAATGATGCCGGCAAGACATCATGATGTTCCAAAAATATCAAATCAGTATCGCTGATCAGTATTCTTAATCCATAATATTCGTTGTAAAGTCGTCATCTAAAGAATGATGTATCTCAGTCACGCTTTGATTGTGACTGTTCATATGAGTACCATGAGGATCTTGAAGTACATGGGTTCATACGGCCCCTAGCCCCGGGTTAAGCGGAATTAGACACAAGTTACGAAACGTAGCGCCATAGATCTTGCACGCTTTCTTGACACATCTCCGCTCCGTAACGGAGTCTACATTGAGATAATGTATAGACTCCCCTATTATGCCTTAAAGGGTGCACTCCAGGGATTCTGCCATTCGGCATGGAATAGACTATGGGTCCGTTTTTCGGCCACCAGTTGTCGTAAAACTTTCAACCCAAATTATTTAAATGTATATACTTTCTGAAAGAGCATGATTAAACTATTATTTTAAGATATAGCACTGCTATGTTATAGAAAAATTAAACTTGAACATTCTCCTCCATGCTTGCTTCATTTTTCCTAGAAAACCCCTTAAAATGTCGAAAAATGGTCAAATCCGGCTCAATTTCCAGAAAGATCAGTAAGAGCGATTTCAATTAAACTTCTTACTCACGTTCCCTGATCCGGTCTCAACTTAGAAAGGCAAACAAAAGTGGGGGTCAACCTACCCGTTTTTTGTCAGATTTTCTTCCCGTAAATGAGTCCCGATTTTTAGGCACACCCAAGGGGCGTAACTGAGGCAAGACAAAATTTACTCCATGATCCCGATCAGCGTGTAGACGAAGCCCGCCCTAGATCTGTACGTACTCCTTTGCAGCGTTGATAATGCTGAGTTGGTTGATATTATAGATATAAGCTATTAAGAAGACAAAAAGAATTATGATGTAGCAGAACAAGGGCAGTCTATCGTATTATGAAACTAGACCGGGGCCATTACCACGAAACTGTGGAGGGCCATCTTAGAATACGTTTACCTGGAAACTATACTGCGAAGTCATGTGGCTCTGTCAGTATGTAGGCACCTCTTCCCACTTCCCTTATATGTGTTGTAATTTTTACCTGTATATGGCGAGATTCTGCTGTCGGACGTTTCGTCGCCGCGGCCCGCCCCCTGTACAGACCTTTTGGTCTTTGATATATATTGGCATTTGTGGGAAAAGGATAAACAATTGAACAATCATTATATTTACTGGCAATTCTATGAAATTCAACAGATCACTTGATAAAGGCTCCGGCATGAGAGTCGAAGGCTTGTACATTAAATATGTTTGCGTGGAGTACAGCTCAGAAGTTTGTCTATTTCGACAACGTATATGTGCAGAACTCGTTCAATCACAGCTTAACTTCAATACATTTCATTATTATCTCATCACATTTTTCTCAGAAGACTCGACTACTTTATAAAAATGTATGAAGGCGCGATCTCATGGACATTTATTTATCAATCACAACCAAATACTCACGAACATCACAGGTCGAAGACAAATGCATTAATCCAGAAGGTTACAACGAGAAGGATGCTGAAAGACTCAACCTGGAAACGGATTATATACAAGGTCCTCCCCACCTTGGTTCTAAAAGAGAGAAGATGATGAGCCCAGCAATGTCAGGTTGAGATCAATAATTTTAATGGAACGGTGCGACGTAAATGGAAATACTCTTCAGACGATGAGAGAGATTACGAAGAAAACATTCCTCTATTCTTATTGATACTAAAAAATGAATTAAATATGTCTGGAGAGAGATGTTTGCAAATTTTATGAAGGAGGAATGTGGTGAAGATATCGATGAGATGAAACGACGTTATGTACGACGGGATTATGGTGAAGATGAATCGGGCGAAATGGATAATACGGATTATATTCCAACAATGGAAAAGAGACTGCGCCAACAATTTTTACGAACACGTGATCAATTGATATGAGATGAAAGAAATTGTTATGCTCATAGCGAAACTTTAAAGACAGCCGGAGAATACGAGTCGGACTGCGATGATTCAAAAATATGACAAAAAACATATCAGGAATAAGTGAAGTAAATTATGAAAACTCGAAATAACTTAATATTATGTATGTAATGTCATGTAACTACATGGTGTGTGGAAAAGTTACAGTGTAACTATTTGGGTAATAAAACATGTATTACATTATACAACGATTTTGATTGCGCTGTTTAGTATATCTGTCGCTCTACAATAGTAATATATTTCATCGGCAGCATAGTTTTGTCCTTTTTCTCCTATGGCCGTACATTATGGCGAAATATTATCCAGTTCGATTATATCATTATGACGTCACCAAGAAGTTCTTCTTTAACCCGTTTATGTTAAGGTATCCATTTAGCAAACGTCCCAAGCCTTTAGAACTTACCGTTCGTGAGATATCGGCTATTTACGATTCAGGTCATTGTTCCAAAAACGACGGCATTTCACGCATATTAATCGCGGTACCTACTGACCAAGTGTCGTTACCCTAGGTCAACGGGGTCAACGTCAAATGAATTGCGCAGAAAACATTCGGGTCACCATGTTAAGAGATAAGAAAAAGTGGTCTATATAGACATCCAGTACTACTATCCTGTTCTCTGGTATAGGAATGTTAACGGGTATAGGTATGCAAATAACCGTTAATAAAACAGGTGGTGTCAATTTGCTCACATCTGAATGTACAAAATCAACAGGGGCATCTCAAATGTCCACTAAAAGAGACATTTTAAAAGTGTTGTATTGGCATCAATTCTGAACATATCTCAACAAATCTGTATGTGATGTCACTTTTACACATCGGCATTTATATTTAGTAAGTAAATTTGGTTGGGAAATTATATGCAAACAATCCCAAATGCTTCAACTTGAGGAAGAACAGAGTATAGAAAATTAGGAGTCCAGTTGGTTAAATGAGAATACCTTTGCACACCCCAACGTTGAGCCTTTATTCTGTAGCAAGTTATTATTATGTCACTGTAGCTCGGAAATTAGTAATGTGACGTCATCATGTAAGGACCATTCCCAAATTAATAAAAAAAATATACAAGGAGTAGGGGCTAGGACTTCCCTATGGACATAACTCTTGAAATTTTGAGAGAGACCCGATAACACTATGTAAATTATCAAGGTAATGATTAAAAACATATATTGTGTATCTCACGAACAATTCTATTGAAGAGCGTTCTGTTCTCCTCAACACAACGCCCAACTTCTTAGTATATGATAATCAATAAGTAAAAAACAAACACACTAATGATGGAGATGATCGAATTTTAAACATGACCTTTCATAAAAACATTTTACGGTGTACACGTGGCTTCAAATTTCGTTGAATATTTTTGCACATCTTGATGCCTACCAATACCAACAAACGAAAATTGTACTCATTGAACCAACCTACAACAAAGATTAATTTCATAGTATAGGTATAGATTGTTATGTTTCCATACATGGAATAATATTTACCAGAAGAAGCGAACAATATCATTTCGATGTGGAATGGCATAAAAGCAAGCAAATGCATATTCTACACAATCACATCTTGCACAGAGATGCATACTCCCAATTTTACTATATTACTGTACAGTACAAATAGTTTTCTAACCTGAATATCACTTAAATAAAGCCTGAATATCAATGAAGTGAAATAGGGGCGGTATAACTTTGGCGTTAAGAATATGTATGAAATTGCACATCTTCGAACTAGGACAAATAAAACGTATTTGTATTCCGTATCTTAGCTTAATTTTATGTAAAATCATAAGATAGAGGCAAATATCACACCCACATTATTCGTATCTGTATGTCTACGTGTATGAATGCATATTGTCAAAGCCGGTGTCGTCAAAATGAATAAAAACGTAATAAAAAACATCTAAGATAATGGTGATCAAGTTAAATTATAATAAATTTGCACAACCCGATTTTCCTGCATTTTTCTGTTATTTGAATATATTGGAACCCGCTACAACAAGAAACTGTGACATGGTTTTGAATCCTAAATTAATTCATTTACATTTTTCAATCTTTCGTATTGGAAATTCCTTACTCTACATAATCGTATCATTGCAAATATATCCAATTCCACAAAAATTCTATACGCTCTTATTTGCATGGAAGCCTTATTCTGTGCAAAACGCAAATGTGCAGAATATTGATTTTCTTGCGTTCATGTTATTCTGCCGTGATACACCATTATGTCTGCTTTTTCTCGCCACATGAAACTATTCATTCACATTGGCTGCTGTAAACAAAATTAGCATGAATTATATGTATGTGTCAACCCCGTATACCAATGGACACATTTTATAAACATGTATTTCTGGAATAGCATTCTATGTAGCTGGAGTTTCGCGGCCAAGCTCTGCACAAATACTCCGTGGGTTCTGGGATCTTACAGCCCCTTCATCGGATTTCCCCCAACCGCTTGACAGTTTTCTTTTTGTAGTGAGAATTGCAGGTATTTATTCGTATATATAATAATAACAATAGTGTATTGAAAACCACGCATTTCCATCAAGGATATGATTCCATTTTGGATAAAACATCTTCACGAAATTAAACCTAAAGAAATAGTTGAAAACATGCGTTTACACACATACATAATATGGATACACAATAATAGCTAACAATAATTTATGGAATAAAACATTTGAAGTCCAGGCGTCTAAAAGTAATGTCTCGATAGTAGAATCAAAAATGTCAACATCGACATCGGGTTATCTTTAAGAGATGTAACATTGACCACGATAAAACTTGTGTATAATCCCTTGAAATTAGGTCTTTGGATTGTGATCGCGAAAATTCTTTAATGGAGGCGGCTGAATATTGAATGACGGACAAGACGCTTGTATTGCAAATAAGTTCACGAGCTTATTCCCTGCCCCAGTTCTAGATTGTTGCAACACGAGTAACTCAGATGGGGGAGCATATGTTGATGAAACACACTCAGCACAGAATCGTGACTGGAAATTGACCATGAACTAATAGATATTATATTCTTTAATTCTGTTACATGAGTCAATCGAGTCAATTTTCGGTTAAGCCTCTGGTCGTTGTTTGTCAACGCTCCGGAGCCACAAATATGCTACTGGTATAATACAGAATAATTGTGAATGAAAAATTGGCAGTGAATCCCGATAGACAATCGACTTAAACATATGATAATGAATGTGACTTGAACTTTCGTGAAGCCTTGAAATGTAATTTTCATTATGGCGCTTCATGAAATTAGAGCACGAGTTCCTTGAGGGGAATGGCATATGCCGGTTATCTAAATGGGATACACTATGCCTAGTGTAGTGTTCTGATCAGCATGGAACGGACTTCCATCTGGAATGGCATATGCCATTCTCTGCCATTCCCTTTGAGCTATTGCATGACAAGCCATATGCCATCCTTTCCTTGGCGAGTTCGAGAATGGATACCATGAAGTTCCTAAGAGTTCTAACTCGGCGCACCATGCCACACCGTTTGGAATGCCTTATGCCAGTTTTAAGATGCCCTAATTTCAAGAAGCTCCCTCAGCGGCCAGGCCGTCGTATTTTTGGAAACGTCACTCATGTCACAGCTTATGATCAGATTCAGGATTATTCATTAATACCATACACGCTGTAGTGTATCCTGAATGCAAATTAATTTAAAACGTATTGTCTGGTCACAAATGTGAAGAACTATTGCCATAGCATTAGTCATATTCCCTTCTGGTGGCATATTCCTTTGTAATTTTAAAACCGTTCATAGCGATATCACATATATTTAATAATTTCTAATTCCGTTGATGGATAGTTATAAGTCCGGGAAAGTATTGAATTAAACTTCAACATTGAAGTTTGAGCGATAATATACGTAGTACTACTAATCTTTCAAGTCGTTTATGTCGCAATTTTGGATGATTAAATTTTGAACATTCATATTATACAATTCCGTCTAATATGCGGCATTTCGAGATGAGTTGGATTAATTGTTAGCAACTTTTTACAACAAAAGCCTCTCGAAATTCTCCATGCGAAAAATGGTCTAGTCTAATAGTATTTTTTCCAATTTCCGTAATAGTATCCACGCGATACGGCTGTCGCACGTACTGTGCTGTTGGCAATCTAGCTTTTACAGTAATTACGTGAGACCCCACTTGCATAAAGCTGCCAGTTGTGTTCACACAAACGGAAAGGTATACCACTCCCAAATCAAAATCATTGTTATGGAGTGTCAGCACACGTTTGATATTGCAAAATAAGGAGGTTTCGCCCTAAAACTGGGAATATCATCTGCATAAAATGCAGAGACTAGAATTCACAGATACAGATGAGACTGCTAAAGGCTTATTTGATAAACATTTCAGTAATTGTAAATGGCTCTCGCGTCCGATATTGCGACAATTATCCGATTATTCTTTGATTATACCACCGAACGGAAGGGGTGCTTTCGGTCAGTTCATTGCGACAATAATGGTGTCTGCTGACTCAAAATGAAATCTATCGTATACTTATTGTCACTGGTATTTCCTTCTTTAACAAGACAGCTTTTGCCATATGTCATATGCTGTCAAGCAACGGTAACAGATATAAAGCCTAAGAGTTGGTCGGATTTAAAGAGATGAGTACTCTCACTACAGCGAGTTAAAAACAATGTTTGATATCGAGTGTGCCATGACAACGCTTTCATCATGTTAAAGAGATTACCCATCGTTGAATTTATGGAACTCTCCTTATACTTTCACAGGTACAGTCTCCTCGCCTCCGGGAGTGCTTTCAACAAAAACTTTGATGATGGTTGGTGCCACAGGTGCTGGGAAATCAACACTCATAGACGGCATGGTCAACTATTTGTTCGACGTTGCCTTTGATGATCTGTTCCGCCTGAAACTGATAGTCGAGAATGCCAAAAGCCAGGTTTGATATCAAATGTTGATGCTACATGATATTACTTCTCATTTGAGCTACCGAAGTGAAAATGTACTCAGCACGTCTGTTCGCTGTAATTGGGTTGTCCGCTCGTCCATTGAGTGATATAATATTCGGTTCATTAAACTATCGTGCCGTAGAAAGCAGTTCATTACAATATCGAGTACAAGAAACGCATGCATCAAATCCAACATTTATTTTATAGTCCATAGGCTTGATTCCATTTTTGGCAACCAGGCTAAATTAACTCTAAAAGTTACGTAGATTACGAATTTGATGTTGCTATTTTGTCCATCTAAATTTAGGATGGCCATTTTCAATTCAAAATGGCCGCCATCTTAAACATATATTCGCCAACATCAACATCTCATTACCTACGCAAGTTATAAACACTATTTCAATGGCTACACCCACACTTTCAGGACCAAGGCATCCGCTGGTAAAACCGTAGACTTTTATACATGTATTTGGCGGTTATCCTGGATTTCCAGATAGCTGACACCTTAACCTAATTTGTCAATATATCCTCACCAAAACGCATGATCAACTTCATTGCAGTGACTACGTCCACAATATCAGGAGCAAGGGATGATATGGTGGTTCCAATGACATGTCGCCATCTTGTAGTTCACGATGGCCGCTATTTGAACCTATTTTGAATAATATAGCCTTGTCTAGACGCATTATGAACTCCAATTCCAATGTCTATACCCACAATTGCAGCGGTTAATCTTCAGATGTTGGCTGAACAAACATATTTCAATAACGGCGCTCATTTTGGATTTCAAGAACAGCGCCATCTGCATCTTATTCTTGTCAGTATCTCATTTATCAGAACAAGTCACGAACTTCGTTTTATTAGCTACACCTAAATTTTCAGGGTCCGTGCATCAGATGATGTCACGATATAATTCAACTATCATTATTCCAGTTGATTCCTAATGCATTACATGTATCTATAAAAAAAAATCCAAATTTGATTTGTATAAACAAATCCTGGAAAACATGAATACTCCCTCACCAAATATTCTATTTAATCCTATAGGTTGAATGATTTATCAATCCATAGAATCATAATGAGTCAACCTTTGAATCCTATATTGGTTTTTGTAGGAATACAACCATATAACATCCTATGTTTCCTTTACAAATTATCAGTTCAATAGAATTATATAGTGCATTATTCGGTCGTGCATTGATCCATTCTCACATAGCATTGTGTTCGAAACCCACAAGAAAAAAATGACTTTTAAAACTGTTTGAAAGTTCCGCATTCCAAAACTTTTCAGTTCATTTTAGATGTTAATATATATTATAGGACTTGTATTCTTGATCTTATAGGATTTTTCAAAATCCTATCGGGCCTGGGCGATTTGGGTGTATCGCAGCCTTGGGGAGCGAAAAGTGCTCCCCTATATATTTGCGCTATCCCTAAAGCTATAGCGATGAAACTTACCACACTTTTGTTCAAGCTTTACCCGAAAATGTAAACAAAATCCAAGATCCTTGAAGCCAACCGTACGGTAATCTGTTATCAACAAAGGCAAAGGTTGGTGACAGAGAGGGGCTTTCCCAAAGTCAAAATTGAAGGGGAATTAGGGAATGTGAATCTGTCAAGCAATATGGTGTGTCAGGCTCGACTCATACAAACAAAAATTGAATTGGGGGTACAGAATGAGTATAGACAACCATGAAGAACCCAACAGGGATACTCAACGTTGACTGTCAGACAAAATCTGACTTATAATGTGGCACTGTTTTATGTATTGTCTCTGAACAAGAAGCTGAAGTCGTTGAAACAAAGATATCGACTGAATCAGTTATGTTCAAAATATAAGTTTCAGTCGGCGGCTATCTTTCAAGAAAGCCACCATTGCAAAAGGTAGGTTATGCCACCATCCGGAGCTTTTGTCCTGGGAAATGGTGGGCGTAGACACTGTAGTCAAAGTGATGTTGATTCTAATGATAATAACGGCAACATCGATACGATTGGTCAGCATACAGTTCGAAGTCCAAACGTCTACAAACGTCAAACTCGTGTGATGGGACTGACCTCCAAGGACTAGTCTCTAGACAACAAACTCACGATCCGTTTAGGTAACACGATATGAACAAAACTGGATCTCAGATGGTGGTCATTTTGAAATTCATAACTGTGGATATGAAGCGGCAGTTACAATGTTAAATATTGAAATGGGTTCAGTCACTGAAATAAGTTAATACCTGGCACTAAGTTCAAATAAGGTTCAGACGACGGCCATCTTAGATTTTACAAAGGCCGAGATTACATGTGGACAAGACGTTCATGGTGCCACCATTCGACTCCCCAAGCATGAAAATGGATGTAGACAATGGATTAAATATTGACAATAAATCGGATTTATTCACCACGTCTGGTGGACGTTTCGTCCCCGAGGCCCGCCCCCTATACATACCTTTTGGTCTTTGATATGTGTTGGCATTTGTGGAAAGTTGATGCTGGGTCGACATCGGGCCTTACAGACTAGTCTTTTGTGTTAAATGCCGTCATTTTCATCTGACGACGAAACAGCTCACCACTCCTCATTGTACGAGTTGTCACAGCGAAACAGCTCACCAATTACCAATATACGAGTTGTCCGAGAATTTCCATCATAGCTCTATAGATTTGTATCTAATACCGCTTATGCCGGTGCTAGGTTTCGTGTGGTCATATCACCCAAGTTGCCACATGAACAGGTACAATAAAAGCGTACCTGAGATACAACACATATCACGAATCGTTAGATTCTTGGTATGTGCTTTAGAATAGGTTAACCGGAATACTATACTGTAAAGTCATGTAACTCTGTCAGTATGTCGGCACCTCTTCCCACTTCCCTAATATGTGTTGTAATTTTTACCTGCATATGTCGAGATTCTGCTGTTGGACGTTTCGTCCCCGAGGCCCGCCCCCTGTACAGAACGTTTGGTTTTTGATATATGTTGGCATTTGTGGGAAGTTGATGCTGGGTCGACATCGTGCCTTACAGACTAGTATTTTGTGTTAAATGCCGTCATTTTCATCTGACGACGAAACAGCTCACCAATCTCCAGTGTACGAGTTGTCACAGCGAAACAGCACACCAATTACCAATATACGAGTTGTCAGAGCATTTTCATCATAAGTTGCCACACGAACAGGTACAATAAAAGCGTATCTGAGATACAACACATATCACGAATCGTTAGATCCTTGGTATGTGCTTTAGAATAGGTTAACCGGAATACTATACTGTGAAGTCATGTGACTGTCAGTATGTCGGCACCTCTTCCCACTTCCCTTATATGT
>JAVTVY010055435.1:0-29109 GCA_036873755.1 Hanleya hanleyi
CCGGAACTGACCTTTGACCCCGGCGCGCGCAGTGGTCAAAGGTCAGTTCCGGTGACCTTTAGCGACGTACACCAAACAGAAGCGAGTATTTAAAATCCGTCACAGAGCTCTCGTCCAATCAGAAGCGAGTATTTTGACCCAGTGCATTATGGGACATATCCAAGATGGCGGTTCCAAAATGACGGATCCAACATGGCGGCTCCAAAATGGCGGCGTATGAGAGCTTCTGGACATGGACCTGATAGAAGTCCGGAATGGTGGAACATTCGTAAACATTCGGGCACTTTTACATCCGGGGACTTTTACATCCGAAGAGACACGGAAGTGCCCGAACATGATATCAGCTAGCGTGCTATAAAAGGAAAGCGGTCTGGCCGTTTCATCAGACACTCTGTCAACCACCAAGATGTTCACTTGTACTACGTGCTCGAAATCATTCACTCGTCTGCACGACTTGCGCCGCCATGAGGCTACCAAGCACGAAGGAACCGCCCGGTATAACTGTACGATATGTACACTGTCGTTTCAGCGCCCGGATCATTTACAGCGCCACACACGTGCACGCCATGAAGTACCCAAGCGTCCATGCGAAGAATGTGGTCGGCTTTTCAAACTGACCAGTCAGTTGCTGCGACACCAACGCACACGACACCCTGTTCCGCAGCCACGTTTGCAGATAGAAGAGCCCGTAGGCATCAATATCGAAACAGGGGGAACTCCCACCCATCGCACGAGGGCCGATGATGATGTCGCCCTAATTCAACAGTCAAATTCCGACGACAAGACCTTGGGCCAGATTTTGTACGACGTGGAGGGCAAAGTACACTTCGTGGACGAAGCCATAAATGTTCCCAGCGATCTGTTACACGAAGACCATCCAGTGAGTGACATTTATCGGCGCCATTGGCCCATGATCCGGCACTGTTTCTACCGTCATCGCCCTATTCAAGATATCTACAATTTCCGACTGACCGACCTCGCCCGTCTACGTGGCTACGTAGAAGCCATCTTCAAAGATCAAACTACGGCCTTCAAATTGAATCTGGTGTTTGGTTATGTGCTGCAGCATAAAGAGACAGTCCAAGTCCGATATTTTTACCCGAGCAGTAACATCCGGGTATTTGACCAACCGTTTACCATCATTAACCGAGTGTCGCTAGAGACGATGCTGGAGAAACTGGACACCGTGGATCCCTTGGAATGGGCCCAACAACAACGCCCCAACACCAAGTGGACAGTGGAGAGTGTGACCAATGTTACGTTTTTCGTTACCAAGCTGACCGACCACTCCCATCGGCTGAATGCGTCACTCATGCACTGATGAATACCATAACATGCCGTACATACTCTATATGTCTACATGTTGATCGTTGACGGTACGGAGGTGACCGAAGAGACACGGATGTTACCGAAGATGTCAAGGCTCGGCCCTCGACTTGGGGATAGTTGAACTGAGTGTGCTAAAAATAGATCACCAGCTAGCGTGCTATAAAAGGGAAGCGGCCTGGACGTTTCATCAGACACTCTGTCAACCACCAAGATGTTCACTTGCACAACTTGCCAGAAGCTGTTTACTCGTCTAGATAAGTTACGACGCCACGAGGCCTCCATCCACAACGATGCCCGGTATACTTGTATAATCTGCGCACGGTCATTCAATCGGGAGGATCATTTACTGCGTCATGAGAGGGTACTCTACGCGGGTGCGACGGTACTATGTAATGATTGTGGTCGACTCTTCAAACGACCCAGTCGGTTTAGACAGCACCAACGTTTGATGCATGCCCCGTCTCTACGGTTTGGGCGACAACTTTCCACTAAAGAGGGGCCGCGGAAGGTCAGACCCAGTGAAGATGAACCCGGAGAGACGAACGCCACTGGTGATGCGATGACGAAGAGCCTGCCTATACCCACGGTCCAGGAGGGCCTGGATATCCAGCCGGACCCCACCGTTACGGTTTCGAGTCATACGCCTGACAACATCGAACATTTTCTGGACGAGCCCATAAATGTTCCTAGCGATCTCTTACAGGGCGCCCATCCAGTGAGTGACATCTATCGGCGCCATTGGTCCATGATACGGCACTGTTTCTACCGTCATCGCCCTATTCAAGATATCTACAATTTTCGACTGACCGACCTCGCCCGTCTAGGCAGCTACGTGGAAGCCATCTTCAATGACCAAGCAACGTCCTTCAAATTAAATCTGGCGTTTGGTTATGTGCTGCAGCATAAGGAGACAGATCAAGTCCGATACTTTTACCCGAGCAGTAACATCCGGGTATTTGACCAACCGTTTACCATCATTAACCGGGCGTCGCTAGAGACGATGCTGGAGAACCTGGCCAACGTGGATCCCTTGGAATGGGCCCAACAACAACGCCCCAACACCAAGTGGAAAGTGGAGAGGGTAACCAATGTTACGTTCTTCGTGACCAAGCTGACCGACCAACCCATCGGATGAATGTATTCACCCAGGCACTGATAGATTCTCAGAATGCGCAAACAACTATCTGAGGATATGTTGCCTCAACGGTATCCTGGCTTGACCAACGGTGATTAGAATAAACGGTTCAGAGCGAACATGGCGGAAGATGGAACTTTCTGAAATGAAGACTTCTGATTGGACAAGAATACATCTAACGGACAGGAACGAATATGACAGATGCAAATGGTGGCCTCTGATTGGACAAGTCTTCTTGAATTGTAACACCAAGTGGATAGTAGAGATAATGACCAATGTTGCGTTCTTCGTGGTTAAACTGACCACCACCTCCATCGGATGAAAGTATTCACCCATGCACTGATAGATACTCAGAATGCGCAAACAACTATCTGAGGATATGTTGCCTCAACGGTATCCTGGCCTGCCCGACGATGATTAGAATAAACGGTTCAGATGGCACTTTCTGAAATGGAGACTTCTGATTGGACAAGAATACATCTAACGGACAGGAACGAATATGAAACATGCAAATGGTGGCCTCTGATTGGATAAGAATCTTCTTGAATTGTAAATATACCCAACGCGGCTCCCCCAGCGTGGGTGTGATGTAACATTGGGGAAAATAAAATATATGAAAAAAACTTCTTGTTGTTGTTGTTCTCTCATGTGTCATCCTTGTTGTTGTTGTTGTTCTCTCTCTGGTCTATATCATGGCGTTATGTTAGAGTGTTAAGGTGTAACGACGGGCGTTGACGGGCATCACCGCATTACGAAGAATTAGTGACAATTCCATGGAATATCAGAGCTTCTGAGCTATTTCACCAGGGCGTTGAAGCATTAAGAATGGTGTTGGTGGGCGTTGCTACAAGATGACACCTCACACGGTCCATTTGGACCGCGGATGGTCCATCTCTACACCAAATAACATCCTTCACTGCTAAAAAAGGCCCACTTTCGCTACAACTTGTACTAATGACGTCACCAATGACGTCACAGATGCTATAAATATCCTGAAATCAGGGTCTATACTCCGAGAGCTACAACATGATACCCACACGACGCATTCGCAACGCGGATGGTCCATCTCTACACCAAATACCTTCCTGCACTGCCCCAAAGGCTCACTTTCGCTAATACTCCTACTGATGACGTCATCGATGACGTCACAGATGCTTCGGACATGCCTCAATTCGGAATGTACACCCCGAGAGCTACAAAATGACACCTCACACGACGCATTCGGACTAAGGATGGTGCATCTCTACACCAAACTCACCCTCACGCACCCACAAAATGTCCACTTTCGCTACTACTCGTACCGATGACGTCATCAATGACGTCACAGATGACGCGGACACCCCTCAAATCGGAATGTACACCCCGAGAACTACAAGATGACACCTTCCAGGACGCATTCGAACCGTGAATAGCCCATCTCGACCCCAAATACCTTCATGTACTGCCCGAAAATGTCCACTTTCGCTACTACTCGTACCGATGACGTCACCGATGACGTCACAGATGACGCGAACATCCCTCAAATTGGAATGTACACCCCGAGAACTACAAGATGACACCTTCGAGGACGCATTCGAACCGTGAATAGCCCATTCGATCCCAAATACCTTCATGTGCTGCCCGAAAATGTCCACTTTCGCTACTACTCGTACCGATGACGTCACTGATGACGTCACAGATGACGCGGACATCCCTCAAATCGGAATGTACACCCCGAGAACTACAAGATGACACCTTCCAGGACGCATTCGAACCGTGAATAGCCCATCTCGACCCCAATACCTTCATGTACTGCCCGAAAATGGCCACTTTCGCTACTACTCGTACCGATGACGTCACCGATGACGTCACAGATGACGCGAACATCCCTCAAATCGGAATGTACACCCCGAGAACTACAAGATGACACCTTTCAGGACGCATTCGAACCGTGATTAGCCCATCTCGACCCCAAATAACTTCCTTCGCTGCCCCAAAATGGCCACTTTACTTACTACAACCAACTGCGCATGCGCAGATTAACGCGACATGCATTCAAAAACACACCATTCTGACTCTACCCCACACAAGCTTCACTTTGACACCTCACACGACCCATTCGAACCGTGATTAGCTCATCTCTAACCCAAACACACCCCTACATAGCACCCAAAATGCCTGTTTTCTATACTACGGCCAGACTGCGCATGCGCAGACTATTGAACACGGACGAACCATTAGTGTAGTCAAGTGCTCCTCCACGAGAGCTTCAAAATAAGACCTCACTCGACCCCATTGGCCCACCTAGACTCCAACATGTCCACCCCGTATGGGCCTATACACCCATAGCCATGCAGTATAGGCCTATGGGCCTACCCAGGCCTCGGTGACTTTTTTCAAAAATTTCACCGATTCGCACGGGAACACTTCCTATCATGTTCTAAATGACGAGACGAGTAAAACGAGACCTCACAACCCTACCGCAAATGTATAGAAGTGGGTTTCCCAGTAGGATAAACATTGAACCTATACCCCAGTATGGGACTATATGAGGCTATATCGTACTTTTTCAAAAATTTCACCGATTCGCACGGGGACACTTCCTATCATGTTCTAAATGACGAGACGAGTAAAACGCGACCCCACAACCCTACCGCAAATGCATAGAAGTACGTTTCCCAGGGGACAAACATCGATCCTATACCCTCAGTATGGGACTATATGAGGCTATATCGTACTTTTTCAAAAATTTCACCGATTCGCACGGGGACACTTCCTATCATGTTCTAAATGACGAGACGAGTAAAACGAGACCCCACAACCCTACCGCAAATGTATAGAAGTACGTTTCCCAGGGGGACAAACATTGATCCTATACCCTCAGTATGGGACTATATGGGGCTTCGGTGACTTTTTTCAAAAATTTCACCGATTCGCACGGGGACACTTCCTATCATGTTCTAAATGACGAGACGAGTAAAACGAGACCCCACAACCCTACCGCAAATGTATAGAAGTACGTTTCCCAGGGGACAAACATCGGTCCTATACCCTCAGTATGGGACTGTATGGGGTTCGGTGACTTTTTTCAAAAATTTCACCGATTCGCACGGGGACACTTCCTATCATGTTCTAAATGACGAGACGAGTAAAACGAGACCTCACAACCCTACCGCAAATGTATAGAAGTACGTTTCCCAGGATGGTCCTATACCTCCCATACCCCACATAGGCATTTTCCCGTAATTTAGGATAAAGTCCGTATTCCGTATTTTTTCAGGAAAATTTTTACATACACCCACCCTGGAACTAGGGGAAGATAACTCTGTTGATAGACAAGCCCCGTTAAGCCCGGCGACCTATATACCCCTCATACCCCATATAGGCATTTTCCCAGGTTTTTCGATAAAGTCCGTGTTCCGTATTTTTTTTTTCAGGAAAATTTTACATGCACCCACCCAGCCATCAAATACCCCTTCACCTAGGCTTCACGTTGATACCTCACTCGACCCCATTCGACCATTAGGGGCTCCCCTAGATGCCAAAACGTCTATTTTCATACCCTTGGGCCACCGCGCATGCGCAGAATGACCCTAATTCAACCCCACACCCAGTCCATCAGATGCCCCTTCATGAATGCTTCACTTTGATACCTCACTCGATCCCATTGGACCATTAGGGGCTCCCCTAGCTCCAAAAAGGCTATTTTCATGCCCTTGGGCCACCGCGCATGCGCAGAAGGCCGATATGTCAACCCCACACCCAGTCCATCAGATGCCCCTTCACGAATGCTTCACTTTGATACCTCACTCGACCCCATTGGACCATTAGGGGCTCCCCTAGCTCCAAAACGTCTATTTCCATACCCTTGGGTCACCGCGCATGCGCAGAATGCCGATATTTCAACCCCACGCCCAGTCCATCAGATGCCCCTTCACGAATGCTTCACTTTGATACCTCCTACGACTCCATTGGCCCATTAGGGACTCCCCTAGCTCCAAAACCGCTATTTCCATACCCTTGGGCCACCGCGCATGCGCAGAATGCCGATATTTCAACCCCACACCCAGCCCATCAGATGCCCCTTCACGAATGCTTCACATCGATACCTCACTCGACCCCATTGGTCCATTAGGGGCTTCCCTAGCTCCAAAACGTCTATTTCCATACCCTTGGGCCTCCGCGCATGCGCAGAATGCCGATAGTTCAACCTCGCGCCCAGCCCATCAGATGACCCTTCATGAATGCTTCACTTTGATACCTCACTCGACCCCATCGGTCAACTAGGGGCTCCCATAGCTCCAAAAAGGCTATTTTCATACCCTTCGGCCGCCGCGCATGCGCAGAAGGCCGATATGTCAACCCCACACCCAACCCATTAGATGCCCCTTCACCTAAGCTTCACTTTGATACCTCACTCGACCCCATCGGACCATTTTATCTAGGGACTACTTTTTCTCCGCGGAAGCTTTTTCCCGAGACCGAATCACCGCCAAAACCGCGGCCAAACCGCATCACCGCGCATGAATACATTTTTTTTTTTTTTTTGCCGGAACTTTTTTTTTTTTTGCACACCTCCCCAATAACCCCCCCCACCTCCCCCAATAACCCCCCAATGCCCGAGTTGTCTCCCTTGCATCCATAGTGTAGAGATTTGGCGCCACACCCTCAATTGTGACGTCATTTTTACATCCGGGGGAAAACTTTAACCATTTGCTCTTTACCTACTACTTACGTCCTTGTAACTGCAGGGATCCTTTCCTCAATTTCAAGAAAAATTCAAATGTCGTTGATATGCCCTCTTAAAATAATTAATGGATTTTGTTCAGGCCATTTTACGACAATTGTGTTTCAAGGAGGATTTTTTTTTCTTGAAAATGAGGAAAGAATCTCTGCAGTTAAGAGCAACTTACTCGAACTCCAAGAACTCGTCCTGAATTTTAAGTTCAATCGTCTAGAACGACCGTGGCAATGCCGGACGATTTAAAGAGTGCAGACGTACTAATATTCTTCAGTCAGTTCTTAGAAAGAGTAGAAAGAACAAATTTCTCACAGTAAAATAACTTCAATTCCATCATAATTTTCTTTTTTTTTTTCCTTTTTGAGAGTTATAGGACTATCTCCCTCCGCTAAATTGAAAGCTTATAGATCTACACTACAATCTGTCGGGACGTGACAGGTTGAGTACCGGTATACAGTGTTGGACAGCAGTAAATAAAAGGATATTTTCAACGGCCTGGTACATGTAAATGTGGTCACATAAGGAGGTATACTGTAAGATCAGCTAAAAAATGAAAACACACAAACACATAAAAGCACACATAAAAACCACACACACATACACGCGTAAATCCAATGGGAAAAAAGAAATTCAAGACGATGTACGGATGTGGGGGTTGCGTATATTTTTTGGAAGCGAAGATATAATTTGTACAGTACAACACAGCGAGTTGCAGACTTTCCGAGAGATAACTTCATAACAGGCACCATTCCAAGCATGGACTAACATTTAACACCATTTAAAAGCTATAGGATAATGCAGGATAATCATTATTCATTTACGCTGACATTTTCTTCATCGATAGTGGCAGAGATCATTCATGAAATGACGGCCTCGCCATACGATCCACACCACAATAGCTGCTCCCTAAGCATGCGCAGATGGATTTTGTCCTAAAACACCGGAAGGCGACGGGAAGGGCGACGTCGCTAGCCACGTCGTCGTGGGAGACGTCGCGTCGTGTTCTATCTCTTAACATTATAAGAACGCCACGGGAAGGGCGACGTCGCGGGCGACGTCGCCCATTGCGTCGTGTTGATAAAAGCGACGCGCGACGCAAAGGGCGACGTCGCGGGCTACGTCGTGGGCTCCGTCGCGTTTAAAAAGGGCGACGTCGCGTCGCGTTCTATCTCTTAACATTATAAGAACGCGACGAGAAGGGCGACGGGAAGGCGACGCGCGACGCAAAAATGGCTAAAACCATATACGCCCCATTATATGTAACGGCTAGAGTCAGAGTGAATACAAAAGGGGAAACCCAGACAGCATGCACACGTCGGCATGACGCCGACAACAGATCGAGACACTTCGACATACGTTGGCGTCGGCAGTGACACATCGTCAACCCGACATCGCATTGGCAACGCATATTTCCGTGCAAAATTAAAAATGTCGGCATTACGTCGACCATACGTCAGATCTCCAACGAAACTTCTGTTTGCCAGTTTCAACATCGGCTTTGCGTCGGCCCGACAACATGTGCAGGCGTAATTCAGAACGTCGGCCCTACGTCAGCCCTACGTCAGCCCTACTTGAATCTACATAGATTATTGCATCATCGTACTTTAATTTTAAAATGCATTGAAGAAACTTCCTATATTATGCCATGGTACTAAACATAATTTCCGATACCATAAATACAGCATTTTAGATGGGTATCTTTATGGGAAAGATGGGAAAGTCGGTTGATAATTTCCTCTTTCTTAGTCTCAGTGAAAATATGAAAATGTTTGTGTAAGCCTATTTATCTTCTCCTGTCAGGATCCATCCTCGCTAAAACCAGGGGTATCTCTATCCTAGATATAGCCCCTGGTACGCTTGGGCAATGTATCGCGATCAACGACACACAGCGGCATCCTGCACATATTGACCAATCAGATCACTGAAGCACCGCTACCATGGCGACCGCGACAACAGATTCGAAAACACCATAGCTTGTGCGATACCCAGTGGCAGAAGAACATGCACCTTTTCAACAACCATGAACATTAATAAATATAAGGAAACATAGTTTAAAAATCTATTTGAAGAGAAAATAAACCCATTCATCTCCATTCATCTACCATCAAACATCCAACAAGCCAGGCAAATGTAGAAAACACTGAAGCTTTAAAGGCGGTCCGCGATGGCAGTGTATCCGACCTCACCATCCCAGCTTCCCACTGAAGGACTTGAATTGGGTTGAAACGCACGGATTTCTATAAAATTTCACTGATCTATCCATTAATATTTTATTGTTATGCGTGCTTGGATTAAATATTTTACATTCGGTATCAGCGAATAGTTTAGCAGCGAAAGTAAAACCTAAAGGTATTTTACCATCAGCGCAGTTTTTCTAGGTCACGTAACTGGAGTGTGGGCGGAACGCGGTTTGCTATGCAAGTTGGTCAAGGGTTCGCCTTTGGCTCACAAATAGAAACCTTGGCGTGGTGAAGATGGTGAAGATCAAGCTTTTTGATGAATTTGATGGAAATAAAGAGTTGGCTGACCTTTTGCACTTGCATCGGCCGGGTCACTCATTGCATGTGACCTACTTATTTTAAAAATTTCGAATCAGCCTATCAATAATTCATGCGGGACAAATCGTGAGAACTACCGGCCTTATCTCCCCTTAGGCTGCATCATCGCGCCCGCTCATTTCAACCACTGAACGAATTTCAGCTCGAGAGCTGAGCTGGGCCGGTTGTTCTGCGCTGGAGTTGTTTCTGCCTTCCTGTCTGTTGTACGACGAGTTAGGCTATGAGACTTGGGAGGTCCACTCTTCAGGTACTTTTCCTTGTTTTGGTGTATGTAACAGTACATGCCATGTAATACTAATCAATTAATTTGTGGATTTTGAGGTACCAGTTTCGATATCGAACTTGTCGAATTGCCCGTCATTTTTCTGCGCTTGGTGACTTGTAGAGTGCACAGAAATGACCGTCACCTGTGCGTACTTTCTGTGTTGTCAAATCTAAAATATTTCCTTGAACGCCTAATTGATTCGATGAATCTTATGAATGCTTTAATATTCGATGAGATCGCTGAAAGAATCCATATCTGTGTTGTTACATGTTGAAGGAACATGCCACCTTCTCTCCCTCTAGAATCCATATCTGTGTTGTTACATGTTGAAGGAACATGCCACCCTCTCTCCCTCTAGAATCCATATCTGTGTTGTTATATGTTGAAGGAACATGCCACCTTCTCTCCCTATAGAATCCATATCTGTGTTGTTACATGTTGAAGGAACATGCCACCTTCTCTCCCTCTAGAATCCATATCTGTGTTGTTACATGTTGAAGGAACATGCCACCTTCTCTCCCTCTAGAATCCATATCTGTGTTGTTACATGTTGAAGGAACATGCCACCCTCTCTCCCTCTAGAATCCATATCTGTGTTGTTACATGTTGAAGGAACATGCCACCTTCTCTCCCTCTAGAATCCATATCTGTGTTGTTACATGTTGAAGGAACATGCCACCTTCTCTCCCTCTAGAATCCATATCTGTGTTGTTACATGTTGAAGGAACATGCCACCTTCTCTCCCTCTAGAATCCATATCTGTGTTGTTACATGTTGAAGGAACATGCCACCCTCTCTCCCTCTAGAATCCATATCTGTGTTGTTACATGTTGAAGGAACATGCCACCCTCTCTCCCTCTAGCTAAGATTCATAGCGTCTCCCTTCCGCTATGAATCTTAGCTACTCCCTCTCCCCCTTTTCCCCAGTTGTGATTATTGACGTATATGGCCGACTTTCAAGTGATTCTGGTATCCTAGCGGCATTGTTCAATATAGCTACGGTCTTGATCTAATACATTTCATAAACATCCTAATGATATTCATAAATTCTATGTAAACGGAGTCGGACAGATTATTGTACCCGCTATGCGTGTTCTACATGTTAGTAAAGAGAGTTTCCAGTAGTATTTTGAGATTTTTAAGGGTGTGAATTCTAAGCATTTTATATATATAATTTATGTACTAATCATTATTTGAGATGGAAAAAAGCAATGTTATTCAATGTTATCCATGTTATTGTAGAGAATGTTTATTAGTCCCACTAACATTCATTAGTCCTCATTTGTCGTACAGTGTGGTAACAATACATGAGTAGTAGTATAAGTGGATTACAGACCGTATTTTGACGAGTGTGCATGTGTTTCTGCGCAGATTTGCGGCGGAAGTGCGGCGGGTGGGGGGATTCCGCAGTGGGGGTTTCCCATGACGATCACGTGATCAAGGCATGTCTAGACTTGTTCTGGGTTGTACAGTTCTGCCATGCGGAGGATGGATGTATTCCTCCGCGGTGATGCGGTTTGGCTGTGATGCGGTCGCGGAAGAAAGCTTCCGCGGAGGAAAAGTAGTCCCTAGACTACAAATACGCTGCATGGTCCGATTGGGCCGAGTGAGGCTCTTTTCAGTCATGTCATGGGTGTTTTCACAGAATAAATGCCATACGGAGGATGGGTACTAGTATTTCGCTGACGTCCTAGTAATAAACATAATCTATAGGTGTTGTACCATGTTAATATGCGAATGCGAAGCGTTCGCATTCTTAGATAGAGCGCGTGTACAAATGAGATTTGTACCCTTAATACCTTTAACGATTGAAAAGTTTGTTACCGAATTGACTAACTTCCGGTTTCATGGTGGGTTCCATCTTGAATTCTGTGATTTGATGCATGACGGGAGGTACGATTTTCTCTGTAAATCTGGAAATCATACGCACATGTGATTTCTTTATGAATCAATAAGTCCAGGAAACAAAAATAAACAATAACTCCAAATAAAACCTCCAAGTATTCATTGTGAAATCTCTATCAGCGAGAAAGTTTGGACTCGTACCTTCCCCTTGCTCAAACGGAATTCAGATCTCCGTGCGAGTCAATGGCAAGGTACGAGTCTACGATAAAGTTCATACGTTGCCTGCATTTGTACGGGGCGAACATTTGATTGTTCGAAGCTGATGCTGCTTCTTTCGTGTTCTACATGTACTATGCCCTGTCTAGGGTGTTCAGTACAATAAATATTGAATTGAATTGACTTTGTACGAGTCAAGAAAGTCTTGTCGTCTGCTAGAAAGAATATTCATAACACCAACGTCAGTGTCGGACTGTCAACAAAGGGTTGATTTCAGCAGAGGTTTGTTAAAATTTGCTGCACAAATAAGTGTTGACATTATTTTACTACTGTCGTTACTTTCGTAACCTAGGAATAGTTAACTATTGGTAGTTCAACTGACTTATGCTGCAACACTCATACTGCCTTTAGCTTATAAATATTCAATTTCACTCAAACTGAATATGCATTGCAACTCCAACCGAAAGTGAAACTTACAGCGAGGGGAATCAACTCTCATAAAACATTGGATTTACTCCCCTTACATAAAATTTTTAATTTTATCTTTTTCAATTACTTTTTGTAATCCGGTTATTTTCTTCCTCATTCTCACTCAGTTGTCATTGATATTTTTACCCCTCAGCCAATAGGGCTGCGGGGTCTTGTCGTTGCCATGTACGTCCGTCCGTCCGTCCGTCAACATGTTCTTGCCCGCTGAATATCTGCAGATCTATGAAGTCGAGCCTGACCAAACTTTGGTGAGAGCTTCCTGAATGTTGACTGATGAAATGATTAGATTTACAGATGGCTATGATGATTTCATGATTTTTGATTTTTTTATTATTATTTATTGATGTCTCAGCTTTTGCACTGTTATCTAGATGCCCATCAACATGCTCTTGTCCGCTGAATATCCGCAGATCTATCAAGTCGGGCCTGACAAAACTTTGGTGAGAGCTTCCTGAATGTTGACTGATGAAATGATTAGATTTTCAGATGGCTGTGATGATTTCATAATTTTTAATTTATTTTTTTGTTATTATTTATTGATGGCTTAGCTTTTGCACTGTTATCTATGCCCATCGGGAACCCTTGGTTGCATGTTTCAGTGTGAATTTTAAAGGTTCTCTGATACAAGAAAGCCGGGTCCATTCAAGATTCTCATTCAATGAAGGACAACATTTTTCTTTAATTTTGCTATTAAATCATTCTATTCTACATCATATGATTTATCCTAAAACTTTTGCATGAACCATATTTGTGTCCACACATTCAACTGGTACAACATAATGGTTCAATTTTTGTCACCAAACATGTTACTGTACCTTGGAAATTATTTAAAATGAGTGATTAGGAGAACCCATTTTTAGCCTGACTCTGGGCAATTTTGAACCAGTTTGCATACCTGGAGCTTATGCCCCCCCCCCCCCAAATAATGATAAGGGTGGGCCTGTGTCAATCAGTGTGTTTACTTGTTATCACACTTGTGCAATGCATAAATTGCCACTGATAGAGCTACACTTTCTTGCATGCTGTAAGCACACCACTCACGTGAAACCGAAGTCTGTTATGTACGGTATCCAAGGATTTTTTGCAGGTTCCGATCACAAACTTCCAGTTTCTTTTCTTAATTCATTATTGAGGGTCCAATTTTTTTAAGTGAATTTCGGCGCAAAGAGCCTGTGATCAATCACGAAACAGAGGTTTATTAACATGAAATTCAATACACAGCTATGCAATCGGATCGATATTGAGGCTCCCAGAAGCTTTTCTAGGAGTATTTCCTTCAGAAATCCTTTCAAATTGAACAACACCACCACTTCCATTTTTTGTTTCATTTGAGTTTTGGGCGCCCATATGTTTTCCGAAACTAAATTGGCTCTAGATGCAGCCCTGATCCTACTTGACTAAAAAAAAACAGGCTGGGGGTCCACGCACCTTTTTGGTGCTTGTCTGCAATTCATGTTACAATAGATCACAACTAATAGAACTATGTAAAGACACAACCAAACAATGATTGGGATCATTCTTATGCCAGAAAAAGCGTAAAACAGTCTGAACTGAAATTAATGGATGCATTTCAGTGCAACATTATTGATATCCCTGGTGATGGAAATTGTTTCTTTCATTGTCTTAGTTTAGCCATACATGGGAATATATCAAGGCACCGACATTACAGATACCGGTTTCACAGGGCCGTTGGAACGCTTTGGAATGCGATTCTGTCCTGGATTTAGTCATGATTTAGATGTGTTTTAGGCACGACTTCATGTCAAGTTATCTAGTTGAGTGGATTCCGCTCAAGTTTGGGTCAATAAATCGCTCAAGTGGTGGACAAAATCACTCAAGTTAGAACGAAGTAACATTCACTCAATTACTTGAGTCAAATTTCACTAAACTTGAGTGAAATATTTCACTCAAATACTTGAGTGGTATATGAATTTCCACTCAAACTTGAGTTTCAGAGAGTATAGACTTCCAATATGCATGTTTCGAGTTATGATATTACGTCGTCTGAGTGAACTCCCTTTGCGCACTGACAACGTCATTTGGCGAAACCCCATAATATTTGGGGTAGCGCAATGTTATTTCTCTCACAATAATACTCCTTTACCAAGGCCATCAAAGTGTAACTCGATGTTTCACAACTGAAATAGTCCTCGAATTAAGTAATCTTTACACCCCGCTATGTTAAAGGATAGGGGATTGGCCCTATCGTTTCGCCAGAGGACAGTGTCGCTGCGCAAAGGGACATCACTCAGGCGATGTAACGTCATAACTTGAAAGATGCATACAGTATTAATACCTGGCGTTGAGTAATAAAATACTTGAAGAAAGATTATGTGAACTCTGTGAAAACAATCAATGCAGTTGGCGACGAGAACCATTACTTGTATGCCGGCCTTTTTGTGAAAACATGAGGGAGCAATACAGGCATCCCAGTCAATACAAACTAGTATTGATATGTACCTAAGTTTGTAAAAAAAGCTATCTTTATGTGGAATATTGGCCTAGGACATTTAACGAGAGAAAAGCCTAACCAACATTTTGCCTATTTATAACTATTGATCTAATTAGCCACAATGCAAATTGATATGTACCATCTGTATCAACGATATACCTTATACATGAAGTTTTTCTTATTCATTTTTTTTCCGAATGTAACTGAAGTAGTATTTAGCCAAAGTTCTAGTGAACATTGTTATCCAGTTTAATTCAACCCAGTCCAACATGGCTAGGCCCTACATGTAACCTGTAAATATAGCACACTGTTGAGTGCCTTATCCTGTCTATAAGCGCAGCATCACGGAACAATATTGGGAAAATATATTTGAGAGAGAATATCACACAGGGACAATTAATTTTTTGCATTTTCTCAGTTGGAACGCATTGTATATGAAGCGTGCCACTATTGTAGCAACATCATTAGGGGGATCGAGCATGAGATTGACAAGCTCATCCAGCGTGAGCGGCTCACGTTTCTTAAACTTGCGCCGGAAAGCCGTTTTCAGCGGCTTCTTGATAGCCTTATCTAAACACACCTGTGATTGGTTGTTTCGGTCTCGTAGCAAAAAATTGACCACTTAATGGTCCCGTGATATATGAATCACTGGCTACATTCTTTTCAGCCTCGATTTAGAGTTTATTACATCGGGAATGGCCAAATAACGTCATGTCATGTGACAATTGTGTGGGGAAACTCCAAAAATGGCGGCTGCGGCCGTCGTGTGTTTTGTTTTTGTTTTCTACTGACTAGACAACATGCAAGTTCAAGAATGGTACAATATAATCAGACTGAATTACTATTACTTACAGTTTCTGAGGAAAAAAATTGATTCAATTAACTCCGCAGTCCTGTGATTTTATCCTAACTTGATCGCGTTTCGCCGCAGTCGGGAAAAATATATACGGTAGTCCCCCGCACGTGGTCGAGTGTCTGCACACGGCCCGCTATTGAATCATTCTTCAGTTTCCAGCGTTCGTATATCAAATATCTTTCTTTCAACCAGCATTCCTTTATTTGAAAAACACGGTGAATATTTTCCGAGAAAGCAGAACTGCGTGCGATTCACCAAACAGTCTCATATAATCTGATGTGTTTCTAGTAAGATTCTTATGAGATTCTGGTGAGAACCTCTCCTCAACTAGTAAGACACATAAGAGACGAGACAAGGTTTTACTTTTCTCACTTAAATCTCTTGTGAGGAAATGAAATCATACGAGGAACTATGTGAGAAAATATCTCTTGTGAGGTTTTCTATTCTGCACCAGAAGAAATATATGGGAAAACAACTGAGTCCCTTTTTCTCACGAGAGATCATATAAGTTTCAGGACTTTGACAAAATCTGAAGAGAAAATGTTCAATATTAACAGAGTCCAAATTCTCACAAGAGATCTCTTATGAGATTATAGTATTGGTATCCCTTTACTGACTGAAATCCTTTGTGTAACTTTTGGAGGGAAAATTGAAACTTTGGAGGGAAATACTGTTAATCAGGGGATATGGTTGGTGTGTCCTCACTCAGGAAATTACAAGTATTAGATGGTTTACTGGTGAAATACATATTTTATAGTATTGAGAAAAGGAACAGTTATTGAGGTAGGTTTATTGGGATCATAGTGACATTTCAGAAACTATGTTTACTGGCTATTATGAGCAATTAAGTCTGAAAATTAAGATCACACTGGACAACAACAACAACATGTTCTGTGAAATTTTGTGAAGTAATATGAATCATCTTGTAATTAAACAGGTTCTACTCTTTGTTCATATGTATTTAAAGATTTTAAACTAAAAACAATTTGAGGCTTATACCAAGCTACATGTCCTGTTCCAGTCAGTGCTTCACTAACGTAGACAAAATTGAAACATTAAAATTGATGGTCCAATGGATTAGCCATCTTTTGTTGTTCAAGTGGTTCCTGAAATCTCACAAGAGATCTCATGTGAGGTTTTGACAAGAATTGCCGGGCTCCATGTAGGAATCTCATAAGAGGTCTCACAAGATTTAGGCAAGATTTCACAAAACTCACCTCATTTGCATGTTAAATTTCACGTAAGTTTCTGGCTAGTTTCTTACTAGTTCTCACCTCAGTTTCACATGTGAGATTCTTACGAGGAACTTACGTGAAACACACAAGATTTTATGTGAGAGAGTTTCGTACAGGAATGAATTATGTTTGAACGGAACATAAAAATCACCGACAACGAAGGTCGACGTGACACGCTCATAGGAAATTTTCATGGCGCTCCTTTTCTGTTCAAGTCTTTACGGTGGTTTATCGTCCCTCATTAATTCATGGCCAGAATGAAAAGTAGGTCAGATGAAACGAAAGTTCCAACAACTTCTCCGCAAACTTTTAACCAAATTACTGAGCTGGTGTAACTTGACTACAATTGTTTTAAAAACAAGTCAAAACGCACACGTCGTGCTTTTCGGCATATCACCTCTTTGCACTGGAATGGGACAAGCCGTTTCAACTCTTGACCTTGCAAATTCCCGCCAAGTTTATTTGTTTACGTTAAGTTTTGCTATGATGATTTCATTGGCTGAGAACATCAGCGGGTCGCAAATTACCTTTTCTGGGGCGAGCACATGATCTTATTGCGTCACTCAAAATAGACTCGTCCATGCCAGCCTGCACATGGTTTCGCGTGCCCAGTCAAAATATAATTAGGTGAGGTATCCCAGATATTACATCAGACCACGTGCGGTCTGTAAATAGACTAGGATTTTCCTATGTCTGTTTTTCGTCGGCATTATTCTCTGTCATTATTTCCTGTACATTTTCGGCCTGCTCGGATTTCGCTGCCTGATAAACTAAACACAAAATTACTTTGGCGACTAAACACTTCATGTAACAAAAATTCACTCGCCGCTTAGGCGATTTACTCTATTTTTAATCGACACATTGGGCAAGTAACTGAACAATTCAGTCGCCAGTTTTCATTTTTTAGTCGCCTTTTGGGGAGTTGTCGACTGGGTTTCGTGAGCCCTCGGTCCCAGAGTCTTTTAAATGAACGATGATAGAGATATGAAACTTAATACACGGTTATCAAGATCACAACGATACCGGTGAAGCGGTCCGCCATTTTGGATCTTCCGTGAAAATCAGCGTAACATATAATTCGAACATAAGCGTTTTTCTGGAATTAGCGCGACAAATAATTCGAAAGTAGCCAATTTTTGGAGTTGCGAGTTTCATCACTGCATCGTGAATTATTAGGGAAATTACCGTACATGTTAAGTGACTACATGTATATATAGGCCTACAAAGCCTGTCAATCACTGAAGGATAACTGTTTTGGTCTGAGAAAGAATAAACAATTTGGAACTATTTTTATAGGTGTACTTCGGACAACCCTAAAACCAGAAATTTTCTATATCCCATAATAAAGGTGAGACAACTCACTTTTCTAAAAATATATAGTTTACCATACCTACAGTACCAGTGGAAAAATGTTAGGGCCATCATACCATGTGTGGAAATTAATATTTTTGCATAATTTATTCCGGCAAGTTGTGAATATTTATTCCGTAGGCAAAGAGTTCATAGATGAACTGTCAGCAGCAACGTTAATATATCAATTTATTATCATATACAACAAAGTATCTAAACTACAAACTTGGTTATGCTGATTGTAAGTTTACTTGACACTCCATGTTAAGTTGTTTTACTGTGATAATTGTATATTTGTTTAAAAGCTGTTTCGAACAGTTATCCATGTATTTTCCCCCCATATATCACAGAGAGTGGTTTGGGTGTAAATGAATGAATGAATTGAATTAAAATTGTATTGTGCAATAAATTAAATTATTATTATTCCCATCCAAGTCTCTGAGAGTATAATATTGGGAATTTCATTTGAATTTTCTAACTTGATATGTAATAGGTAAAGCCAGAAGAGAAGGCAGATTTTATATCTGCGTTCGCTTCTAGGCTTTGCCTATTTCATATTAGGATCAGTCTAGCATCTGTACCACCCTAGGGTCGAGCGTTTATTGTCCGTGTATCTCCGCAAGAAAACAACAAACAAAATGGCGGCTCCAGGATGATGTGGGGATGCCCTTTCCATATCACGGCGTCGACAGTAGCGCCATCTGCACACATTGACGCAAGGGAGACAACTCGTGTGGCCTAAGGATATGAAAATAGCCGTGTTGGCGCTAGGGGAGCCACTAATGGTCCAATGGGATCGAGTGAGGTATCAAAGTAAAGCCTAGGTGAAGGGGCATCTGATGGGGTGGGTGTGGGGTTGAAATATCGCCATTCTGCGCATGCGCGGTGGCCGAAGGGTATGGAAATAGCCGTTTTGGAGCTAGCGAAGCCAATAATGGTCCAATGGGATCGAGTGAGGTATCAAAGTGAAGCTTATGTGAAGGGGCATCTGACTGGACTAGCGGCTTGGGCGTTGTCACCATTCTGCGCATGCGCGGTGGCCCAAGGGTATGGAAATAGCCGTGTTGGGAGCTAGGGGAGTTACTACTGGTCCAGTGGGGTCGAGTGAGGTATCAAAGTGAAGATTAGGTGAAGGGGCATCTGACTGGACTAGCGGATTTGAAATAGCGTCATTCTGCGCATGCGCGGTGGCCCAAGGGTATGGAAATAGCCGTGTTCTGAGCTAGCGAAGCCAATAATGGTGCAATGGGGTCGTATGAGGTATCAAAGTGAAGCCTAGGTGAAGGGGCATCTGACTGGACTAGTGGGTGTGAACTAGCGTCATTCTGCGCATGCGCATATACGTTTTGGGGATGTAGGGGAGTTACTCATGATCCAATGGGGTCGAGTGAGGTATCAAAGTGAAGCTTAGATGAAGGGGCATCTAATGGGTTGGGTGTGCGGTAGCCATGCGGAGCTCTCGTCCAATCAGAAGCGAGTATTTCAAATCCGCCACGGAGCTCTCGTCCAATCAGAAGCGAGTATTTTGACCCGGTGCATTATGGGACATATCCAAGATGGCGGCACGTATGTTCAAGATGGCGGCACATCCGGTGTCGAAAACTGGCCATTTTTGTCGGGATGGGGTCACCTAGTGTCGAAAACTGGACCCTGTATGGGTCCCGCTAGACGTGTTGGAGCTAGGGGAGCCACGAATGGTCCAATGGGGTCGAGTGAGGTATCAAAGTGAAGGGGCATCTGACTGGACTAGTGGGTTTGAACTAGCGGCATTCTGCGCATGCGCAGTCTGGTCGTAGTATAGAAATAGACGTGTTGGAGCTAGGGGAGTTACTACTGGGTCGATGGGATCGAGTATCCATGTGAAGCCTAGGTGACGGAGTTACACTAGGGTGTCGTTTCCATTCTGCTGCGCAGGTCACGTGGTGGGGTTGTGACGTCACTTCCGGGTTTTTCACTAAAAAACTACCTCCAAACATAGAAGAGTTCCCATGTTTTTCCCCTTAGACGTCCGGATGTTCAACCGCCGGCACTTTTTCACGGGCCTGGCCCGCCCCAGCGCGAGCGGCGCGCGCGTCATCACGCGTCATCCCCGGCAGTGCGCGCGCGCGGGTCAAAAGGTCAAAGGTCACCTCCAAGGTCAGACGGTCCAATATGAATAACGACAAGTTCAGCAATGTTCATACAGTTTATTATCCCCAATGTTACATCATACCCAGGCTGGGGGAGCCGCCCTGGGTATGTTTAGTATGTTCGCATTCGAAATATCAAACACCGTGTTTTATTATTCAACGCATCGTCACATCAGGCACAAGTGTTTACTGAGCTCAAGTCAACGATCAGCATGTAGACATAGAGAGTATGTACGGCATGTTGTGGTATTCATCAGTGCATGGGTGACGCATTCACCCGATGGGTTGATTGGTCGTCTTGGTCACGAAAAACGTAACATTGGTTACCCTCTTTACCACCCATTGTGTGTTGGGGCGTTGACGATGTGCCCATCTCAAGGCATCCAATTGTTCCACTTGGGCCAGCATCATCTCTAGCGACGCCCGGTGAATGATGGTAAACGGCAGGTCAAACACAAGGTTGTTGGCACTGGGGTAACAATACCGTAACTGGTCCGTCCTTTTGTGACGTAAGATGTACCCGAAAGCGACATTCAATTTGAAGGCCGTAGTTTGATCTTCGAAGATGGCTTCCACGTAGCTGCGTAGACGGGTGAGTTTGGTCAGTGGGAAATTGTAGATATCTTGAATAGGGCGATGACGGTGGAAACAGTACCGTGTCATAGACCAATGGCCCCGATCGTCGTCACTCACTGGATGGTTGTCCTGTAAGAGATCGCCAGGAACATTTATGGGCTCGACCAGAAAATGTTCGATGTTGTCAGGCGAATGACTCGAAACCGTAACGCTTGGGTCCGGCTGGATATCCAGGCTCTTCTGAACTGTGGTATAGGCGGGCTCTCCGTCATCGCATCACCAGTGGCGTTCGTCTCCCCGGGCTTATCTTCACTGGGCCTGACCTTCCGCGGCTCCTCTATAGTAGAAGGTTGTCGCGCATACCGTGGTGATGGACTATGAATCAAACGTTGGTGCCGTCTTAACTGACTGGGTCGTTTGAAGAGTTGACCACATTCATTACATTGTTCCGTCGCACCCTCGTGGGGTGAGCGTTCATGGCGCAGTAAAATATCCTCCCGATTAAATGACCGTGCGCAGGTTATACAAGTATACCGTGCACCGTTGTGGATGGAGGCCTCGTGGCGTCGCAGATCTTCTGGGCGAATAAACTGCTTCTGGCAAGTAGTACAAGTGAACATCTTGGAGGTTGACAGACTGTCTGATGAAACGGCAAGGTCGCTTCCCTTTTATAGCACGCTAGCTGGTAATCCAAGTCGAGGATCGAGACTGTACTGGTGTACTGGTGTACGACTGAGCCGCATTGCGCAGACGCGAAGTACCCGGATGATAGACACGGACGTCACCGATCCGAAAAGACACGGACTTTACCGAAAATACACGCACTTTAACGAAAAGACACGGACGTACCCGAAAAGACACGAAGGTGAACGCCATTGTGGGAAACCCCCACAGACAGGTCAGTACATGCATTCCTATGATGTTCACGCATAATAAAAAGGATTGACCTGTAATCTGTGTTGTTGTTGTTGTTGCTCCCTTTTTTGGACTAACCCATCAGAATAGTACGTATCACGGACTACACCCGTAGAGCTACATCTGGTCTATAAAACACGTCCCTCTGGATCCTACACCTTCATTTCTACGGTTGCAGAGCCATGGCGGAGATCCAGCCCCATGCGACTCGCATTTTACAGTATGCCACCGTGGTGAATTCATTCACGGGTTACCGAGCAGTGGTCCGGTCCATGTTTGCAGATGGCGACGACAACGAGGGACGACGCCAGATCCTGAACGAGTTCACAGAAGCGGTCCTCCACAGAGTGCACTCGATGGAGAGGCGTGCCATCACTCACCACTACTGGACTATGACAGCCATCCTTGATGCTCGGGCTATGGACCACGAGCGCTCACGCCGGAACCAGCACCGGCTGGTTGGCCTCATACTAGTCTGTGCCCTATTGACCCTGGCGCTGTGGTATTGACACTATAAATACCAGGGTCAGACAGAGTGTGTGTCATTCACCGTTCGACATTGGAGCAAGCATGTCATCCGTCCTACGAGCCATCCTGCCCCTTACACCCCAGGTAGGGTTATACGTCTATGAAGATAAAGTCACCCTGGTGGAAGACTGGAGCTATTTGCTGGTCGCCCGCTGAGACCGTATCGAATACGGTGACGCTACAGCGTGACGGCTGGACCAAATTTAAACGGGTGTTGAGCGACGAGCTCGACGGACACCTCATCCACATAGACAATGCCATCTACGTATACCGTACCTCCCTCTTCCTACGCCTGGGCCGCTACCAAGACCCCACGCGAAGCTTCACCCTAGACCCCCATCTGTGGTCAGCCTTGGAGAAAGTAGTGCCTATTGTGGACCAGCTGTTTACACCGGACGAGCGATCATCAGACGAGTTGGCGTGGGCTCGTGCTATGGAGGACGCGCTGGCTGAACCCCATGAACAACCAACTACATGAACCCGACGACGACGAGGCCATTGATTACCCGGCTGAACTGAGTCAACCAACACAACGGTGGTAGAAACCATACTCTCCGGGTCCATCATCATTGTGTCACCATGAAGCGCTGGGAGAAGGTGTTGGATAACTTATACTACAGTCCCGACAGTCCGGCGGCCTATAGTGCATTGTCGGCTCTCTATCGAGCGGCCAAACCCCAGGGGATACAACGTGCTCAAGTCCGAGATTGGTTAAGAAAACAAGACACCTATACCTTACATCGAGCTGTCCGTCGCCATTTTCTACGGAATCGGGTCATCGTGGGAGGAATAGATGCCCAGTGGCAAGCGGATTTGGTCGATATGAGCGCCTTTGCCAAACACAACGATGGGAATCGATATATCTTGACGTGCATCGATATCCTATCCAAGTATGCGTGGGTGGTACCCATCCGGACGAAAACGGGGGCGAATCTCATAGCGGCGTTCAAAGACATCTTCAAGACCGGGCGCAAACCTTTGTATTTGCAAACCGACGAAGGCACGGAATTCCTCAACAGACCGTTCCAAGCCTTTCTGAAAGCCCAGAAGGTGTTTTCTTCCATACGTACAACGAGACCAAGGCATCCGTGGTGGAAAGGTTCAACAGGACATTTAAAGGTCGCATGTATAAATATTTCACCTATAAGAATACACGGCGGTACATCGATGTTCTCCCGAAACTGGTGAGGGGTTACAATCGAGCCTATCATCGAAGTATACAGAGAGCTCCCATTACCGTGACCCAACGCAATGAAGCCCAAGTCCGGCGTGTCTTGTACCCCAGGCCATCGCAGCGAACGACGAAGGAGATGTTCAAGGTCGGGGACCCTGTACGGATCAGTAAAGTCAAGGGCAAGTTCGAGAAAAGTTACTTGCCCAACTGGAGCGATGAGCACTTCCTGATTAAACGGCGCCTACCCCGACAGCGGCGAGTCTATGAACTGGAAGATCTTCAAGGGGAACCGCTGCTAGGCACGTTTTACGAGATGGAATTACAGCCTGTCGTAAAATCACAGCAAGACTACTACACGGTGGAGCAGATTTTGAAAACGGAACGTCGACGTGGGAAACTGTTTCATTTCGTGAAATGGCAAGGCTGGCCCAGTTCCTTCAATTCCTGGGTCGCTGCCAACCAGGTGAAACGACTATAAAGCCAGACACCACTGCCGTCCTCCTTCATTCCACGTCCAACCATGAACACGGTGGTGCAAAACGCGCAAAGTGCAAGTGGTTTTTGGTGTACTAGTGCTAACCCTGCTGATAGTGTTGTACGGAGGTGTGTTTTACGACGTAGCCTATGTCAGCACGTTACTTAACCAACTGAGAACACCAGCCATCAGTGAAACCGGTCTACAGAGAGCACCAGTCGTATCCAGCCCAGTCACCACCACCTCCACACCCCGTGTACAAGCCACAACGAGTGTAAGCTCCACACTTACACCAAGTACATCCACTACGTCTGAAGACCCACCGGATTTCATCCCTCACAGTGAACCGAGAACGACGACGACCCACGTTGTACCCATCACCACCATCATCATCCCTGAACGTGAACAGACAACGACAACCGACGTTGTGCCCACCACCACCACTCCAGTTCACTCGTACCAAATTTACAAGAGCGGGTTACCACGACAGCGGATACACCTCCAACCATGGACCCTCGGTGGCAGCATCCCTTCACCTGCGCCATCGCAGGACCGACGGGCTCCGGCAAAACGCACTTCGTCAGGAAGCTCCTCGAACACGCCGACAGCATGATCACTCCACCCATTGCCAGAGTCGTGTGGTGTTACGGAGAATGGCAGGAAGCGTATGCAGCAATGCCCCACATCACGTTCGTGGAAGGCCTACCTAACCTGGCCGATTTGGAACCCGACACCTTGGTGGTTCTGGATGATCTCATGGCGGAGACGGATGCGCGGGTCACCCAACTCTTTACCAAAGGCAGCCACCATCGACGGCTCAGCATCATCTACATTGTGCAGAATCTGTTCAGTAAAAACAAAGAACATCGGAACATCAGCTTAAATGCCCACTACATGGTGGTCTTCAAAAACCCGAGAGATACCACTCAACTGCTGCACCTGGCGAGACAGATGTATCCCGGCCGCACACCGTTTGCATTGGAAGCCTTTAAAGATGCCACAACCCCTCAGCACGGGTATATGCTCTTCGACCTGAAGCAAACCACACCCGACCACCTTCGACTACGGACCGGCATCTTTCCCGGAGAGACTCACCACGTGTACATGCAAAAATAATGTAAACACACCTACAGTGGCTCCCCCAGCTGGGGTGTGTGTGTGTTTTGATGATGGGGATAATAAAAAAGAATGAATACCACAGCAGGGTTATGTTCTCTGAAGTAGATAAAAAGAGCAGAGTTGTGGGTTCTAGCATTAGTTGTACAGGATGTCTGCGCGAGTACGGAAGCACGCTCCCACGCTCCGTGTATTGAAGACGGCCCCACCCGAGTTAGTCCGAACCATTGTACGCGGTGCGGACCCTGCTCTCGTGTGCTGTCTGTGCGAGATTGGACTCAATATCTTAAAAGGCAACGTACCACTGACTCCGGCTCAGAAGACCAAGTTGACCAAGCATAAGACAGGTCTAAGAACCTTAGTCCAGAAGCGAGTGTCTCAAACACAAAAGAAAAAGGTGTTACAGAAAGGTGGATTTCTCGGGGCCATCTTAGCACCGTTGGCCGCTTCCGTGTTGGGTCCAGTATTGGGTGGACTCTTCGGCCGACAATGAACCACACGAAAAAAATGGTCCTCGTCGAACCTCGGCTCCTTCAAAACCTCCAATCGCCCTACCCTGTCCCTTCTACGGTGAAGACGATAAACACCCTCGATGGAGAAATGCAACAGATCTTACAGAGACCGGGGTTAAGCGATAGTGAGAAAGTACAACGGTACAATGAGACGCTTCAGCGGTACATGACGTTCATGGACCAATACAAAACCCTCTCTGCTCCACCACCACCACCACCACCATCACCACGTGACACACCGCCGACCTCAGCACCGCTCCAACAGCCGGGTGGAGTACCTTCCACAGCCCCACAGTGGGTCGAAGACGAAGTCCTGAAGAGTGTACCTGCCTCGTTCAAGAAACAAGCTGGCCTGGTATTACAACGGATGAAACAGAATCCTAACATGACTTGGAATGATAAGGCGAACTCCTGGTACAGAATCAGGTGGTCCTCGGGACCCACATGACGGATTTAGTGAATGACCTGATGCGTCAACGCAGGACGCACACGAATCCTCGAGGATGGGAGGTCTGCGCTCAAGGCTTGAAAGACATGCATGTACCACAGGAATTGGTGGGGAACCCCGAGCGCTGGGCCTTTATGCAGAATGTGAGTACACCACCAGAACCTTGGGAACCGGAGTCACCACCCAAATCACCACCACGGCGGGCACCTACGTTTTCACCCCTTTTACCACGCCACCACCTGCAACCACCAAGAGCTAAATCACCGCGACCATCACGACGATTAGCGCCCAAGGCCTGGGAGAAGTATTAAAACCAACAGCAGCAGCAGGACAGCTCAGTCATCATGTTTTACCTCACCCTACCCAGTAACAGCTCGGCTGATGTGTTTCCTGACAACACCTTGACCAAGTACGTGACCCAGTTACCGCAACCGTTGCATTTACCTGGACGCTGGGAATGTGGACTCGTGAATATCCAATACCCTTACTCGTGGTACAACGTGCGAGCCAATGAAGTATGGTACGAGGTGACCTACGAAGGACAAGAAACTCGACTCAAACTACCCGAAGGTCAATACGATACCCCCAAGGAGTTCATGGGTGGACTGAGAAGTCTGATGCATTATAAGTCTCTACGAGACGTCACGAATACTTCAAAACCCATCAAATCTTTCCCCTTCAAAAATCATGTGGACTTCGATTACAACGCACACAACGACAAGGCCAATCTCACGCTCAGCCCCAACGTGAGTGTCGAACTCAGTGCTACCCAACAGCAAATGCTGGGTTTCAATTACCAGGGGTACGCTGGCCCCACCGGCGAGATAGGCCACATCCCGATGGACATGCGTGGTGGTATGTATGGGCTGTACGTCTACTCGGACGTGGTCGATGCACACATTGTCGGCGACAGCAACGTACCTCTACTGCGCGTCTGCCCGGTGAAAGGCACGTATGGAACTCAAGTCACCCACAGTTTCAGGCATATCGTGTATCTACCGGTCAGTCAGACCGATATTAGCTCCATCGTCATCGATATAAGAGACGACACCGGTCAACCGATCGCATTCGAGCGTGGGAAAGTGGTGCTGACACTTCATTTCCGTCAAGTCCGAGCGGTTCACTTTGCATAATGAAGGTGCCTTATCAATGCCATACAGCCAGTTACGTCGATCATTACACCAAACAGGCCGGGGGTAACTTTCCTGTCTTTGCGGGTACACGCATGCAACGAGGACATGGACTGGGGAACATACTCGGGAGCATCGTCAAAACGTTCCTGCCCTTGGTGACGCGTGGGGTCAAAGCGATCGGCAAACAAGCGGTGGGCAGTGGACTGCAAGTGGCCAGTGATGTCTTGGGGGGTACGGCACCCAAAGAATCCTTGAAACGGCGGGCCAAAGAAGCGGGAGGCGTCTTGGTGGCCAAAGCACAACGCACTGTAGGGAATAAAAGAGCTGCCCCACCGAGACCACGCACCAGTCGACGACCGACCCAGCGACGACGCACATCGAAGACCAAGGATATCTTTTCTTAAAGATGGCTTTCATCCATGCCGAGTCGTGTCCTTCTACCAACAGTGAATTTGATTTATGGACCGTCCCACCTACTCAGACCAGTGCCGAAGAGGGTCAATGGGTAGAACATCTGCCCCTTTCCAGCATTACAGCCACAGGCTCCATTGAATTCACCATCACCAACGCAGATACGACCTACCTGGATTTAGCCCATACGTACCTATATGTGAAAGCTAAAATCACCAATAAAGATGGGGCAGTCCTGAAAGCAGAGGCACCCGTGGGTCCAGTGAATCTCTGGCTTCATTCGCTATTCCAGCAAGTGGATATAGCCCTCAGTGATAAACTGGTGAGCGCCTCAACGAACACGTACCCGTACCGAGCCTACATCGAAACACTGTTATCCTACGGGCGTGACGCTAAAAGTCGTATTTGACAGCCCCGTTGTTCTACCGAGATACCCCAGGCAAGATGGAAGCGAGTCCTGATAATGACGGCTACACGGAGAGAGTGGATGCCACAGCAGAGAGTCACTCGGTCGATATGATGGGACGTCTGCATGCGGACTTATTCATGCAGGACCGATACCTCTTGAATGGAGTACCTGTCAAAATACGACTAATGCGCGCAACGCCTGCGTTTGCCTTGATGGCCGCGAATGAGGACCTCGAGTATAACATTGTCATCCAAGAAGCAAGTCTGTTTGTACGCAAAGTGAAACCCAGCCCAGGTGTACAGTTGGGGCACATCAGAGCCTTGGAGAAAAAACCAGCCCAGTACCCGATTCGACGAGTACAGACCAAGGTCTTTTCCGTTCCTAAAGGAAATATGATTGTCAATCAAGAAAACCTGTTCCTGGGAGATTTGCCCAAGCGTTTAACCCTAGCTTGTGTGGAGAACGTCAGTTATAATGGGACTCTCTCGAGGAATCCGTTCAACCTAAAAGCGTTCAACATCAATTTCGTGGCCCTGCATGTGGATGGCCAACGGGTACCGGCACGCCCCTTACAACCTAACTTTGGAACGGACAATTACATCCGGAGCTATCTGAACCTCTTCACAGCAACTGGCCAAATCAACCAAGACGAGGGAAATATGATCAGTCGAGACGATTTCGGCAGAGGGTACACATTGTTCTGTTTCGATCTGACTCCCACCTTAGACAACGATCATCAACTGAGTCTCATCAAGAAAGACAACTTACGCTTGGAACTGCACTTCGGGACACCTTTACCGAAAACCATCAATGTGATCTGCTACGCTGAGTTT
>JAVTVY010055436.1:0-28341 GCA_036873755.1 Hanleya hanleyi
TGATAACCATGATGAAAACAAGATTCTCAAGAAGGTAATTTATTAAAAATGAACTACATGGATGTGTTAGCCAGAGAAACTTTCACCTGTCCATTGGACATGTTGGACAGGCACAAATTTGAAAATTTAACAAAAATTGACAGAGATCTGAAAAAAAAATATGTTGACCATCCAAATCTAGCAAAATGTGACATTTAGACAGGCAGATTTTATGTCCTGGCTAACAGCTGGACTACATGTATATAAAACAAACACACACACGGACAGACAGCAGTTCTATATTCCCTGACCGGTGTCTGGTGGCGGGAATAGTACCATTCCAATATGCTGGACTACTCTGATAATGCAGAACACATCTAATGCAGAGTTCTAAATGACAATCCTGAGAAAAGATGGCATATGCGGCGCCATGCAATGGTGCACAGGGAATAGCATTACAAGTACATGTACCAAGCCAAAATTTTGAATCACCTGCCCAATGCTGAAAGAACACTGAGATTAGTACTGGTATGTCATAGTCCAATTTGGATCACCATATGCTTGTCATTCCTATCAAGGAACTCCTACCCCAATTTGAGAAGCTTGATGATAAAGCAGAGTCACATCTCGAAGGATTATGAAGAAACTGACAGGTGTAAATACATACATACATTGAGCTAACCTGAGAAAGGTGCATGCAGCTTGATGTTTCAGTCAGATGAGTTAAGCTCAAGGAGACGTCGCCTTGTCAGTCAGCAATTTAAACTGGGTTGGGATGCTTAGATCATTTACAAGATAACATTAATTGATGAGAACTGATGCAAAAATGAAATCCACAAGTTCAGAACTACATGTAGGAAGTTTGGAGTGTGAGGTGAACATTTTCAGATGTTTTTCTGTAAGATTAACGTTCACATGGCGATGTGTTAAAAACTGGCATCTAGTCCGATTGAGTGATATCGTGATTTCTACATGGACATACAATGACTGACTTACACTAATACTGAAGTTACCGGTTATATTTAGACAATAGATCTGCTCCAAAAGCAGCGACAGGTGGATTAACACGTCGTGGCTCCCAGCGGTTCGTTCTTTTGCACTCAATCCTATCCATTCACTTCAGCATTGGAAATATTTTTATTCAATGAGTCTTTTGACCTGCAGTTGCCAGAATTATCATAAATACATAATGGTTCTTTCTTGGATGAGTGGCAGGATAATTTGATAAAAAAAATGCCCCAGCAGACGCAGAAGAACGAACCACGTGTCAATGCACCTGCCGCAGGGGTACGCAAGGGTAATTTTATGTGCGTACTGCGTGTGGGTACGCGATCGCGCACGTCAAACATGAAGCCCTGATGTGATGGATGAACAAGATTATATTTGTCGTACTACATGTTATAAATCTGTGGGGCCTTTTTTTGCAGTTGTATTAATCATGTATTACCTTTCAACAGAGTGAGTGATTGAATAGGACTCAATACCTTTTAACAGGACAAACTTAACAAAGTTACATGATAAGCCCTATTTGGCATGTAATCTAGCACTGAATCAATGTAATATACAGTAACCTGAATAGGTATTAATAGTCGGGAATGTTGAGGTGCTTCTTATTTGTCATGTTATAACTCGTTTGCTTAAGGTTTGGAGCTAAATTGAGCACGTATGTTTGTAGGATTTATCAATACAATAATTGAGGATATTATCCAAGCGAGATCCGAATTCGAAATTGAAATCGACACGGCGAGACAGAGGCAGATTTGAGGTAACCCACATGCTACAAAAGAGCCAGTGCATGGGTATCTTCAAACTGACAGTGATCAATATTTGAATTCCTGTTCACGGTTTGAATTCCTGTACAGCGACGTGTATCGTCAACCCACTTCAACTGGTCATGACAACAGAGTACATGTAGATCTCGGGTTTCCACATGAACCTCATTTACCCACTGAATAAATGAGCCTGAATCATTCTAAGAAAACAGTAGCAGTTAGCTCCCTTATCATGGGTAATTAAAAGAATACACCAATCAAGCAAAACTCTTCAAAGATTACAAAATCTGCAAAGGAAAAGCCTTGACGATGATATGTGTTGTTTGCATATATATTTGTACATGTATATATCTTATAATAAACTGTAAGTGTATGTGACATTTATAGTATGCATAATTTCAGGCAGCCCAAAAAATAAAGGATACATCCGAAGTGACCCCGATTTCGTTCCAATTGCCAGAATGTGTTGAACGGGATCAAAAGCCACTGCTGTAGGCTGGTATGGAAATCCATGTCTTACAGTCTGCAAGACAAAAATGAGCGGGATCTCATGTATGATTTTATTATTATAACATTCAATGTGGACGACACAAAATCGACATGTAACAGAAACACTCTGATTGCATTAAGGTTGAAAACACAGCGTATAGCTCTTATGATTATTGCCCCCAGCCAATCAGCATCATTTGTTACTATAAACAGAAATGGGCTCAATATGTCACAGGTCTGGATTATGTAACATGTCACTGAGATGTGCCCTTTTTGAATTCAGTACGGTACCGGTATCTAACTTGTTCTCAGTATCTTCTGCATTTTCCATCTCTCTTGTATGCAGACCCACGCCACGTGTGTCGCTAGCTAAGATTCATAGCGTCTCCCTTCCCTCAGCGCTATGCCGATGACAATACAAATACGTGAAACATGTGTGTTGAAACTCAAAGTATACACACCTTAAGCTTGAATCAAGCATTGGTAAGTGCAAACACAGTTTGAAATATATGTATTAAGGCAGTGTGACGTCACTGGACCTAAATATGATTGCAACAGACCACCATAGAATAGCATTCTTTATTTGCAGTTTACTCTGTGTAATAAAATCATAAAAAATTACAATAAATATTTTTGGACACTGTTTCCAATGGTCTTTCATTTGATGGAAACTTTACTTGAGGGTTTACGATCACTTTAAAATTATCCCTATGGAGCCTCAAAATCACCTGAAATCGAGGGTGAAGAAGATGGGCATTTCCGTCATAATAGAAGACCCTGTGTATACAGGGGGTGATGATCACAACATCGATTATGGTATTTTTATTCATGGCAGCCCATTTTCTCAAGTTAATGAAGGTCCAATAGGGCGCAAAGGTAATAATAAGTGCACCATGGAGATGTTCGAGTTACCATACCAACAGGGAAATGTATTTGTCGTCGGCATAGCGTTGAGGGAAGGGAGACGCTATGAATCTTAGCTAGTGTGTCGCCCAAATTTGAAGAAGATTAAATGCATATGTATGCGGTGTTCTTCAGCCGAGTGCAGTCAAAGATTGTTATACAGAAAGTTCAAACTCTGACAGTGGGAGAATGCAGGGTTTGCTTTTCAAAGGTAACCCGGGAAACGGATTCCCGTCAGCACTCCCACAAAATAATTTACGGGAATCGAACTGATTCCTGTAAAACTTTAACAATCTGTGCAGGAATGATAGCTTTAGATTTCCAGGGATTCCAGTAGCGTTAGACTGTGAGAATCTGTTTGGATTCTTGTAAATTTTGAAGAAAAGCAGGGCCTGGAAATTATGCAACACAAGATTAGCAATATCATGAATGGACAGAGGAGATATATTACTAAAACAGGTTTGTTGATGCTGGCATGAATGATGGTCGTCTTGATAACAAATAATAGGCGCAAATAATATCTCACAATTTTCAATAATGATAAATTCCATGATTAATAGACAGTGATTGAAATGTGTTGATAATCAGTTATTTATCTGGGTGAAATGATAAAATCACAAGAGCAACTTGCGTACAAGCTCGGAGACGAACTGTGGGTAAATAGCATACTGACAACACTGTGCACAGCGCACGAGGAACACACAGGCAGATCTGACATATTATTACCTTGGACACTTGGAAGTGTTCAGTCCGTAACGATTCCTCGATTTCCATTTCAGATTTAGTCGGTGCTGTGACGGACGATCGTAAACCGTCCAGCACGTTTCTTAGAGTAAACTTCTTCATGTCTACTGTTATCTCCGGTATCCTTTATCGAACATAGTGAGTAATTTATCCATATTTCCACCACCAACCTCCCGAAAACCCTGTTCTGCTACAAAATACTACAACTGACAGGCTAAAGAGCCCGGATATAATCCCATAAGCCCGTAATCGTGACCTTGACACTCGGGTCATCGGGGACATCAAGGTCGTTCCTTTACAGCTCCATAATGAATCCTGCCCATCTTACCACGGGCACTTCCTAAATCAAATTCAGGATCATCACGACTGTTATTAGACTGGATGAGTCTCTATTTCATATGTACTATTTAATAATAATAAAATGATCTTTAATAAATATATACGTTTGATAAATAAATAAATAGAATGAAAAAAAAAATGAAAAAATTATTTTTAAAATAGAGACTGGACGATTTGATGGGTTTCGTCGTGTAAAGATTCCATCTGGAGGCGTGGTTAGTCTGGACGATTGACATGTTTTTACCTTCGGTCGCAACATTTGTATCAATTTCATTCTAACGCCATACTGTGACGTCTCGGCAGTAACGTCATTCCCATTGTTGAGGTCATGGTAGTAACGTCATTCTCATTGTTGACGTCACATGAACGCATTGCTTCCAGCGTGCGTATATGAACGAACCAATCAAATCCTTTGAGTTAGGGGCGGGGTCAGAATACAGAGTTTTCATTGGTGACAAAAAATGAACAGTATATTGTGCATATTTTCTTGCAAAGTTAGCTCCCTTGTGACGTTCCGTCCAGTCCCTGTTTCAAGCATTTCTTAATAGGCAGAGTTACTTCCTCTTGTTTGCCGTTTAAAATACATTATGAAACAGGGGCTGGATCCAGTCTAGACTGTTATCAGAACCACAAACTAGCCAGGGATGTATTCGGACAGCGGGGTGAATTGGACAGAGGCTTGGAAAAAGTACAAAAGTGGCAATTCCTCACAAAATATCAATATATTTCGAAATCTTTTGGTTTTAAATTCTGGGTGCAGATTTTGTCTTCTCAGAAATGTCGTAATATTCAACTGTTTAGCATCATCTTACATTTCTGAATAAAACTTCCGTCCCTGATGAAATATGAAGACCCTAGTGATATGTTTCTCAATACATTTTTAAAGTTGTGTCCAAGTGCCAGATAATGACCCCACAAAGTTCAGTCATTTTCATTTGTAAGACATTTATTTATCTCGCTTTCGTACTCTGCTCATAGCAATATTTGAAAGTGGAGTGAATTCGAACGGTTCGAACTTGCTCAAAGCCCGAAAAATATTACTAAGGGGTCCTTCATGAGTCATGTTGCCTTGACAATCTTGGTGCCAGCATCGAACAGCATTTGCAGAGAATTGATGACCAATCGTTAGGCTACATGGCCCAAAAATGTAAACTATAATATTTTGGCATGTCAAGAGTTACCTCCCTTTGGTTAATTTTTATCCCTTTTGCCTGGCACCTCTACGACCTCTCACTTTCGCTTAACATCTAGTAACAACCATCCATAGATATTCTAAAGTGTTTCGAGTAGTGCCCATGTGCCCGAATATGGCTCTTGGAAGGAACGTTTTCGATTTCTCTCGCTAAAAAACGCATGTGTCCAAATTCCCCCAGCCAGGGAGCATTCGGACAAAGTTTGGCCGGAAATAGCTTAATTAATAATATCCCGATATGAAGGAAAATTGCATGTCCTATCACTTTTCGATCTTTGATAAAGCTCTGGGTTGGAAAAATATCAAACATCGACCTAATCCACTCCACTTTACGGTACCGTAACATAATAATATGTAGAGTACCACTTTCCACACGTGTATTATCCTAGCATATTATATCTTCATTTCGGAACAAACCTAGTAAGATGCAAGAACTTTTCTCACTAGAACTTATAGGTGTTTGTCCGATTTATTTATTCAGATAAATAACTAACAGGTACAGCGTGGCACAGTAACAGATCCCAGAAAACAATACCGGTACATATACGGAGTAGAGTTAAAAAGTACATTATTATATTTGTTGAAGTAATACATTATGAATAATACACTACGTTATTACAAAGGTAAATCAATCACCGTTTATGCTTTGTAACAAATCGGTGGCTTGTGGTTTGTTTTCCCGATGACGTTACACACGGCGCCGTGGATCGACCTGCACATTCTCCTCACAGCTCATGCTCCAGCCGATTCACAGGCTCAGTCCACTAAGCCCTGTCCTCGATAGTGGAAGTTCACCTTCACAATCTGGCTGTGGCGTAAACAGACCCCAAACCCCAAATTTTCTATTTTAATCCGACCAAAAATTAAAAAAATCTAATTACCAATAGCAATGACACCCATCTTTTCATGTTATATTTTACAATTCACTGAATTGTTGTAAGTTTTATAATTAAATAATAATTATAATAATCGGAATACTATTCGACCAATATAAATGGTGGGGGAGGGGGACATGGGTATATTCATACATGTATTAGTTTATAATTGACTCAACATAAATTAACTGGTCAACGAAACTATGGGACAGAGTCTTAGAATACCTATCCGAATATCCAATCCAACCTGTAATGAAGTATTTTTCATATTAATTTAGTTGCAGGTTCGATCGCCACTCAGCACTAGTAATTGTGTGTCAATGTCATCCTAAACATACTGGATGTTTGGTAAAAATACAGTCAATATCGCATGTAAAAGAGAACTTGGACGATTTCCTCTTATTGTCGACATTCATACAAACGTTCTAAATTATATGGCACATCTTGAAGATAATGCTGACAGACCTATACTTCGGGATGCAGTACTTTGTAGCAAATCACTCCAAACCAGTGGAATTGGATGGCACAGCTATTCCCATCTTGTCATGAAAAAAAATGATATCATGTTAGAGGAGCTTCCGCACTCCTCTTTAAAACGCAAAAGAATCTCATCAAATGTAAAAGATAAACTAACTACAAAATATATACAATACTATCAACTTAAGTTGAAAGAGTCGGAGAAACTTCTCCACTATAAGCACATAGAACAAAATTACTGCATTGCAAACTACTTACAATTCATTAAAAACAGAAATTTCAGACAGGCCCTAACAAAACTCAGAATTTGTGCACACAGGCTTGAAATAGAAACGGGTAGATACAGAAATATAGACAGAGATAAAAGATTGTGCAAGGGATGTATAACAACCGACAAAACAGTAGAAGATGAATTCCATTTCCTGTGCAAATGTCCTAGCGGCGAAAAACTAAGAGATATATTTTATAACAACATAAGTAGCATTTGCCAATATTTCCCTAAGTTGACGGATCTGGAAAATTTTTATTTTCTTATTAACCCACCAATGCATCTTTCGCCAATAATAGGGCAATTTTTCTATGAACTGCTTAACGAGAGAGCAAAGGAACGAAATTGCATCCCTGCCACATGACTGATTATATGGGTAAATTGTATTTACTCACACTGGGTTTGACCAAATAGCCTTGTTAAGGTACCATGTTCTATCTGTGTGCACATGTATGTATCTATATGTATGTGTATGTATATGCATTTGTCTTGTCCTGTAGTTTTTAATATGAACCTTTTAATATTTCTGTATGTTCCATGTATAGAAATAAATCGAATCGGATTATAAATTTAGTTTATCCAGTATTACAAATTGTATATGCTAATTTATTTATAATTTATCAACTGTTAATTTCTTCTACCAAATCCACATGCTATTCGCTGTGTTTGTAGCCCTCACACGTATCAACCTCCCCATCTTCATTGTTAAAGTTCGAAAACTACAAACTGTTTTCAGTTTTATTCAGGCAGCTATTTTGGGAGTTATCTCCCATTGACTGCAAAATGATATCCATAGTTGGGGCGTGCCCATCGTAAGATGGGCAGATTTGAAACTGGGGTGCAACAGTTGTTATTTTGCCGGCTGCAGACGCATGGAACTTGGCTCAGTGGTCAACAGCGACATCATCTACAAATGATCATCATGATTCATTGACCTTATCTCACATCCAAAATATTTCCATACGTTATATTTATCGGGTACGTATAAGCGTGAGTATCTTCTCAGTGGCATGGTCTCGACGCGATCGAGAACGTGTTCTTGAACCTTGAACCTTGCACCTGTGTTGCAGTAATCTGTCTCAGTGACCAACACCGCGGGACCTCATTCACAAACGAACTGCTGTTCGAGAATGTCATGATGTGGCAAACATCTAATATTTCAGGTGTCATACTACAGTTGCCTAAAATACGTGCTTCATAACATTTTTCTAGCCTAACTACCGGTATTGCGTATTGCAATCAGCTGCAGCCTAGGAAATATACAGCGCGTTAGCGCATATATAGGTACATGTACATGTTGTAGATTTTATTTCGGACGTGACAAAAGTCACGTTGACGTTGTTCAACCTGTTCACCCAACAGGATGTTTATGATCTGTTTCAGGACAACAATCATAAGTTTGAAAATCAAATGAGGCAGGGTGGGAGGTAATACAAAACAAACCACAAAGTAAAACATATTCAGTCCATTCTGACTGAGTGAGAAAAAAAGAACAGAGTTCTGTTTAATTTACTCTACCTCTGCATGCTTGCGGGCAGGATTATGTATATGGCCTACGGTACGGTGCCCAAAGTATGTTGTGTAACTTGTTCTGGTCTGCTGAAAAATTCTAAAACTTTAGTATGTTTTGTGAAACGTATATCGTAACTTATGAGAGCTTGCCCGCTTTATGAGAATTTCTAGCAATAAAACTTTAATCGACTACAAATGATTAAATGTCATAGATCAACAAGAAAAATTATCTGAAGGGCATATCAGAGAAATATTGCATCCATCTGGGAAGGGCAGTTGCTACTGTCTTAATTAAAGTATTGCTAGTGTCCGGAATCTGAAACACAGATGTTCTAAGACAAACAGCATATTGGATACATTACCATAGTCGGATCATTTTATGTAGGAAACCAGGTGACATTATACTGCATCAGACCACTACCTCCCACACCACCACCCACGTTATGACATATTGGTTTAGGTCCAGGATTCCCCCATCTCCCGGTTAATATATATTATGTAAGCTTATACATCTAATGATAGAGATAGAATATTGAGGTGGAACTGAAACTCTATTGAGGTATGATTTCCTTCAGTGGCATTTAGAAGTTGGGAAGTAGATTCGTCCCGAATAAACTACAAGTTGTTATCCATAAGCAATTTGTTTATTTATCTATTGAGGTAGCTGCTCAATTTTATATTTGCTAGATGTTCCCATTCTCATGGCGTCAGATTGTATATGCTTATGTTACTTCCTATCGTCCGATATGTTCACCTACATTTAGGGTGTTACAAACGCTGGCATTGGGAGAGTGCATGGTCCCAGCTACCAGCTTAATTCTTAAAACCTATTTTGAAGTCAGTGGGCATTTGTCTTTTTCTCAAAACTTTACTATTGATTTACATAATGAAATTCTGCCAGTAGGTCTAGCACAATGTGAAGAGGTTTAATCCCCAACTTGCACAAAATTCAAGTTAATCCCTGAACAATAGAGCAGTTCACAATGGTTCGTTCATAAAGGCTCTTTGCTATCTCTGTAACTTAGGGCAGAACTGGTGTAAATATTATAAATATGGATTGAATTATCCTACTCTTCCAAGAAAGGACCATTAATTATTATGCTTATATTTGTGATAATATTGTCAATTTCATGTCGAAAGTAATTATTTCCTAGGTTAAAGAGATAGGAAAGAAACTTTGCATAAACCTCTGTGAATGGTTGTCTCATTGCATGGTACCTTGTCGATACAGATTAATTAAGTATAAAAACATTGACGAAGAACCATAACAGGGCTTCTGTTCCCAAATTTTCACCTGGGTCGAAATATTAACCAGAGGAAAAGCTGAGTTTTTACCTTGGTTTAAGTTTATACCATGTTAGACATACATCTATCCCTTTAACCAAGGAGAATATTTGTTCTAATTTGCCCTTCATCTCCACTTGTATAAATGGATATGAGAAAGTTCACTAGTTTATAATTCAAGTGAGACAACCAAGAGATTCCCTCACACCCACTAACTCACCACATATGGTAATCCCTCTAATAACTCAATTACGAAATTGTCCAAAATCAGTCAGATAATCCATTATTTATTGAACTATGCTTTTTGAGAGTGATCAAATTTATTGAACAGCCAATTGAATTTTGTCCCCAAAATTGTGGGTGATAAATAGGGGAATGAAATTATTAGAGGACTTAAATACATCATAGTACACACATGTATTACCGACTGACATGGCACAAGGGATTGATACATAAATCATCATCTAGATATACATTGATTACATTCAGTAATAATATAATAACTACATGTACTGTACGTAGCACAGTTATGTTTTGAACATGCACATTAAGGTGGCTCATCATATCCAAAATAACCATTTGCGCAAGTTGTAGCGGCATGTCATTGCATTCTGAACGTCATGGTTTCGTAATGTCATAATGCAAAGTCAACAATCGCACTGGCACCTTATACAGATATTGCATGCTGTGAGGTGTGATATCACGGTTTGTCAGCTTGAGAAGGTGATGTTCAACGAGTGCAAAGTACGAGTTGAACATCACCTTCGAGAGCTGACAAAGCGTGAGTATCATCTCAGTGGCATGGTCTCGACGCGATCGAGAACGTGTTCTGCACCTGTGTTGCAGTAATCTGTCTCAGTGGCCAACACCGCAGGACCTCATTCACAAACGAACTGCTGTTCGAGAATGTCATGATGTGGCAAACATCTAATATTTCAGGTGTCATACTACAGTTGCCTAAAATACGTGCTTCATAACATTTTTCTAGCCTAACTACCGGTATTGCGTATTGCAATCAGCTGCAGCCTAGGAAATATACAGCGCGTTAGCGCATATAGGTACATGTACATGTTGTAGATTTTATTTCGGACGTGACAAAAGTCACGTTGACGTTGTTCAACCTGTTCACCCAACAGGATGTTTATGATCTGTTTCAGGACAACAATCATAAGTTTGAAAATCAAATGAGGCAGGGTGGGAGGTAATACAAACCAAACCACAAAGTAAAACATATTCAGTCCATTCTGACTGAGTGAGAAAAAAAGAACAGAGTTCTGTTTAATTTACTCTACCTCTGCATGCTTGCGGGCAGGATTATGTATATGGCCTACGGTACGGTACCCAAAGTGTGTTGTGTAACTTGTTCAGGTCTGCTGAAAATTTTTAAAACTTTAGTATGTTTTGTGAAACGTATATCGTAACTTATGAGAGCTTGCCCGCTTTATGAGAATTTCTAGCAATAAAACTTTAATCGACTACAAATGATTAAATGTCATAGATCAACAAGAAAAATTATCTGAAGGGCATATCATAGAAATATTGCATCCATCTGGGAAGGGCAGTTGCTACTGTCTTAATTAAAGTATTGCTAGTGTCCGGAATCTGAAACACAGATGTTCTAAGACAAACAGCATATTGGATACATTACCATAGTCGGATCATTTTATGTAGGAAACCAGGTGACATTATACTGCATCAGACCACTACCTCCCACACCACCACCCACGTTATGACATATTGGTTTAGGTCCAGGATTCCCCCATCTCCCGGTTAATATATATTATTTATGTAAGCTTATACATCTAATGATAGAGATAGAATATTGAGGTGGAACTGAAACTCTATTGAGGTATGATTTCCTTCAGTGGCATTTAGAAGTTGGGAAGTAGATTCGTCCTGAATAAACTACAAGTTGTTATCCATAAGCAATTTGTTTATTTATCTATTGAGGTAGCTGCTCAATTTTATATTTGCTAAATGTTCCCATTCTCATGGCGTCAGATTGTATATGCTTATGTTACTTCCTATCATCCGATATGTTCACCTACATTTAGGGTGTTACAAACGCTGGCATTGGGAGAGTGCATGGTCCCAGCTACCAGCTTAATTCTTAAAACCTATTTTGAAGTCAGTGGGCATTTGTCTTTTTCTCAAAACTTTACTATTGATTTACACAATGAAATTCTGCCAGTAGGTCTAGCACAATGTGAAGAGGTTTAATCCCCAACTTGCACAAAATTCAAGTTAATCCCTGAACAATAGAGCAGTTCACAATGGTTCGTTCATAAAGGCTCTTTGCTATCTCTGTAACTTAGGGCAGAACTGGTGTAAATATTATAAATATGGATTGAATTATCCTACTCTTCCAAGAAAGGACCATTAATTATTATGCTTATATTTGTGATAATATTGTCAATTTCATGTCGAAAGTAGTTCACTTATAATTGATCAAAATTATTTCCTAGGTTAAAGAGATAGGAAAGAAACTTTGCATAAACCTCTGTGAATGGTTGTCTCATTGCATGGTACCTTGTCGATACAGATTAATTAAGTATAAAAACATTGACGCAAATTTTCACCTGGGTCGAAATATTAACCAGAGGAAAAGCTGAGTTTTTACCTTGGTTTAAGTTTATACCATGTTAGACATACATCTATCCCTTTAACCAAGGAGAATATTTGCTCTAATTTACCCTTCATCTCCACTTGTATAAATGGATATGAGAAAGTTCACTAGTTTATAATTCAAGTGAGACAACCAAGAGATTCCCTCACACCCACTAACTCACCACATATGGTAATCCCTCTAATAACTCAATTACGAAATTGTCCAAAATCAGTCAGATAATCCATTATTTATTGAACTATGCTTTTTGAGAGTGATCAAATTTATTGAACAGCCAATTGAATTTTGTCCCCAAAATTGTGGGTGATAAATAGGGGAATGAAATTATTAGAGGACTTAAATACATCATAGTACACACATGTATTACCGACTGACATGGCACAAGGGATTGATACATAAATCATCATCTAGATATACATTGATTACATTCAGTAATAATATAATAACTACATGTACTGTACGTAGCACAGCTATGTTTTGAACATGCACATTAAGGTGGCTCATCATATCCAAAATAACCATTTGCGCAAGTTGTAGCGGCATGTCATTGCATTCTGAACGTCATGGTTTCGTAATGTCATAATGCAAAGTCAACAATCGCACTGGCACCTTATACAGATATTGCATGCTGTGAGGTGTGATATCACGGTTTGTCAGCTTGAGAAGGTGATGTTCAACGAGTGCAAAGTACGAGTTGAACATCACCTTCGAGAGCTGACAAATCGTGATATCACACCTCACAGCATGCAATATCTGTTTTATTATACCGAAAAAACCCATAAACAATACTTTAATATAGACGTACAGTGTCTTATTTATCCATGATTTTGGTCAAATCTTCATCAGTTGATAACGTGAAACACTTTCCGTTTGTACACGCCATCGTGATTACAGCAGAATGACAGCACACCAGACGACACTGCTACGAAAGAGTCTGTTCACAGGCGATAACTGAGCGAGACTGTGTGACATTGCCTCTGCCGTGTGACGTCAGCGCGTGATCGTGTGATATCGGTGCGAGATCGTGGGACATCACATTGACGAGCTGTTTTTTTCATAAGACATCGAGAATTGCGGAATATCACATGATGGTGTCTCGACCAATTAAAATAACTGAATACACAGTGAGGAATAATAATTTGTGATGTCACCCCAATTCTTTTCCAGAACAACATGTGAAATTCATGAATTTAACGTCTTCCTGCATTATGAAATCAAAACGTATTGCGGGACACCCCAAGTTTTATTTGAAATTTTGAATCTATACTCAATTTGGAACACATATACCGAGTATGGATAAAATGACATGGATTTGACGCATTCAAATAGCAATTTACATCACCATTCATGGCGATGATAGCATTGGAATTGTAGTAAAAAATAGCGAACAGCTTTATTATTGACGGCTAAAAAGGTTAAAAAAATCATGTGGGACTCCCTAAATTTTATTCGATATTTGGAATCTGTATCAGATTAAGAACCTTTAAACGGAATATGAAGAAAAAGACATGGATTTCAGTTTAAATAGGCCACTACTTGGGTCAATTTACAAGGAATGGTTCTGTCACAGTTTGTGTAGGTTAATTGATGGATCAATGACCGCTCCAGAATTCATTAAATATATATCAGTCCCCCAATTACAGAGTTCATTAAATATGTACTCGATCTCAGTGTAGCTCTTTTATTCACGCATACATTCTACAAGGATTGTAAAACACTTTATTTATCTCACTAATAGTAGGCTACAAATCCCTTTAGTCTTGAGGATGCAACTACGTGTACCCTCACATTTTCATAAGAGAAATGGGAAGAATAAGTTCCTTCATATGCATTGGGAGTTAACGTCCGAAACAATGACCGACGATTCTCTCCGGGCATGCCGGGTACTCCGACTTCTCCACCATTCAAACTGGCTGTCTCTATATGAGTGAAATAACCTTGGGTTAAATCAAATCCGCTCCCCCTCCATTTAAAGCAATGAGTTTCTTCTTTGATTGTCCCTTTTCAAGTGTATCTGAATACAATTGTTGTTCAGTCTTTCTTCTGCTTGGAATATACAGATCTATGTGGTAAACCCTATAATAATTCAATACCGAAGCAAAGCGACTCAGGGTAAATGCATGTTTATAATATTCGGAGTAACTTTACTTGCATCATACCAGGCCTATCCTATCATGTCGTATTTTAGATATATGAGAATGTTCATGCTAAAATGTATAAGAAAAGGCCAAAAACAAATAATTTCCAACATCTGTCTTGCATCAGTTTTGACTGTGTGAATACACTGGGGTATATTTTTTTGTACGAAACACAATTATTTGTGTGAAATTGAAGAAATTAATTTTGGCTCCACAAACAGGACAGGTGAGTTATGCCTATGTAACTCTGATTACTCCTTCATTAGAGCAGAAAGTTGATAAAAGGGCTAAAAATTCTGCAAATAATCAGTTATCTCTATGCTAATCTATTGGTTTTAGAGGGTGAGTGATCAAATTTATTAAAAAGTCTAATTTAATTTTATCCAGAAAATTGAGGATGATTAAATTTAATAGGGGGATTGAATTTTTATAGGATTTGCTTATGTACATGTACATGGATGTTATGTAAAAAAAACAGGAAATATATTTCTGTCCCTCTATATGCATATTAGTATATTTTATAATTGATCGTTATAATTATTTGACTGTTTATATTTGATTTTACACAGCCAGTATGAGGCTACTTCGCCATTTCTTCCACACCTGTCAGACGATGGGATCAGTGGCTACATACAGGACATTCCAACAGTCCCGGCATGTATATACTAGGTAACAATGGGATTCATATTGTGGATTCACACACAAATATATTTTGTGCAGGTAGCTTAGTTATTTATTTTCATTTAGAAAATTCAGATATTATAGATGTACACATAGCTGTAAGATGATGAATAAATTTTGTGGACATTTCTATTCTACAATATCTTTTAGTTAAAAAAATGTAATTTTGGTGGAAACCATCATGATCAGTTTGATTATTAACATTTTTTTTTTCCAGATTATTGGCTGCTGGAATTGGAACAGGACTTGTTTTATCATTCCAAAATAATAAACACCAGGTAACATACATTCCGATACTACTATTATCACATTTCTATGTTGTTTTACCAATCAGTGTTGTTGCTCATGTCCCACTCCACTTCCATGTTGTATTACCATTGTTGTTGCTCATGTGCCCCCCACTTCCAAGTTGTATTATCATTGTTGTGGCTTATGTTTCCCCACTTCCATGTTGTATTACCATAGTTGTTGTTTAATGTTGATCTGCAGGAAAATGACTGATAAATGTCGGCATTAATTTTTTGCAGGCATTAATGTCTGGGACATTAGATAAGGAGACAGGATCATGGCTTGCTGAACCAATAACAGATGTTCAGGAGTTGGAGCAGGTACTGCCTTACTTTGATTGGCAGGAGGAAAGTAAATCTAGAACATTAAATTGTGGTTATTATTATTAGGAAAGGGGGGAAATGTTTGAAAGAAACAGAATCATTAGGGCTTGCTTTTCCACGCGTTTCTGATTTTCGTCAACACTCGCGCAAAATAGTTCACGGGAATCCAACCGATTCCCATAAAATTGCAACAATCTGTATACAAATCGTAACTTTGGAATCCTGTGGATTCCTGCAGGGTTAGAATGGGAGAATCTGTTTGGATTCTCGTGGATTTTGATGAAAGCTTTGGTGTCAAGCATGCCAGTTGTGTTGTTTCTGAATAAATTTGTAGATACCATCCTCATCCTAAGTCCTGTAAAACAGATTTTTAGTCTGTTATGAATTTTGATATTAAGGACACATATTTTGATTGTCTTTTGTTCATCAGAATGCAGGAGACATGAGGTGTAAGATGGAAAGAATGATCATGAGAATACAGGTATTTAATACTTCTCTTCTTTACTTCTCTACTTCTCTCTGATAAAAAAAACAAAAACAGTTTAAAAAATGTTCTGAGCAGGAGAAAACTGACAAACCGAAATTATTTGATGGTGTTAAAGGTAGAGAAATAGACTCGAACATCAGAAATCATTATAATTGTGCTCATCTTGAAAAGCCTGAATCGATGGAAATTGCCAAGTTACCCACAAGATAAAGTGGTTTTATTTATGTATGAACACAAGTTGATAATGTTCAGCATATTGATTGCCATACTGTTTGGAATATGGTTTCCTTGTTACTGCTCCTCCAGTTCGATTATGGTACCAAGGCCAATGAATCTGTGCCGTTAAATATTGAGGACTCAAATTTTATGGTCAAGGGGACATAACTCATCAAGAGTTGTTTCCCCTTGTAAATAGTTCCCAGCAATAGACATATTGAAACTTTATATGTAGATTTCATCCATATGGGAGCAAAGTTTTGACACCCTTTAGGCCTTATTCACACATGTAATGCTAATCCTGTAACTTTGTGTTTTTGTGTGTAAAATATAATCCTGGGCCATTCTTTGCAGGGCTTGAGGCCTCCCTAATTTGGGCTAGCCCTCTATTCAGTGTGGTAAAATTCTCTCAGCGTAGGTAGGGTACGAGCCTAAAGTACAGAAACTATTGAAAATCATCTCCTGGGTCATGCAAATTATGGCCGTTAATTGATGATGAATTGTCCTGAACATAAAATTAGGGAATAAGTGTGTTGTATTTTAGTATTTGCGGACGTTAATGTGGGTGTTACTGTCGCAAATTGAGGTTTACAGATGACACATCATGGAGTCTGTAAGACGGATATTTGCGACAGTAACACCCGCATTAACGTCCGCAAATACTAAAATACAACATGGTTATTCCCATTCTAATTCTTCTTCCTTTCTAAAGTAATTTAATAAAATTACCAAGAAATTGGTGCCTATTTAACCACATTCGATGTAACATAAACATGCTCGCTCATGCAGTTGTAATACTCGAGCCTTGGAGCCCAGGTGTTCATGAAACAGATGACCGAGAGCGATCGCAGGGCACGCTGAAAGAATTTGCGTCTGTTAATGCAAATTTTATGGTCGCTAATATTTTTGGCTGACCAATCGGATACTCGGATTAAATCGGATGGTATTAGAAAGAAGCTTTAGTTATTTTGTTTTTGGTTCTGTCGTTTGGGATATCTAATATGGGGACAACAAATACAAATAGGATGATAGCGATGAAATTTCAACCAAAGTGAAGGAAATTTGCCTGCATTCCTTTCAAATGTAATTCTGATTTGTTCCAATGAAACTTATCTGTGAAAGGGACCGGAGATACTTCATCCCACAAGATTTAACGATCAGGACTTGCCACACATGACAGAGACTCATTATACTCTGGTAATGTTTCTAGTGGATCAAAGTTGTGAATTTACTTAAATATTATGTACTAGTTCAGATTGAATGGGGAGAAAGAATTCCATATTAACTTGGGATGAAAACTGTCCACAAGGAATTTTATCAGAGCAGTGAAATTTCTTCCATCATCTGCATACTATTTGTGATTTGTTTTCCCTGAAATTTCATGAAAATTCACCCAAAACATAGGACGAATTCGCTAAACAAACAGTTGTCATGATCTTTTTTGCATGTTGAAATTTTGACATGACACAAGCCAGTTCCTATGTTACAATATTGCAATACATTGCAATTGTGCTTTGAAAATAACAGTATGAAATATTGAGGATTTTGTGTCTGAGTAGATTGTCTTTAAATTTCAGAATGAAAATGTACAAATTACATAGAGAAACTGTGTGGAATTTCGACGCTTTGAGAAGAAATGGCTCTAAAAATCTGTTACGCTCCAAATGTGAAACAGACTGTGATGCCAATGTTTTTTCTATGTCCATATAGACCAGGACTTAACAAATCAAGTTTAATCTTACTTATCACAATTACTGCGTGTTTATCATTTCAGGCGACCGTTGTCCGATCTCTAGAAGAGTTAGAAGGCGGAAAAAAGTTCAAGGTGGACAGGTGGAAAAGGAAAGAAGTGTGTTTGTGCTTATATTATAAGGGTCAATCTTATTTTGGTAGTCTTGCTCATTACATTTTTTTTTCTGCCATAATTAAATTACCTACCACTTGGAGAAATCATGGTCATTTACATCTGAGAAATTAAATATGTATCTATGGTAACTCCTCTAATAATTCAATCGCCCTATTAAAATTCAATCACCCCTAATTTTGTGGACAAATTTCAATCAGTATTAATAAATTTGATCGAACCCCAAAATCATTAAAATAATGAAAAATTATGAATATATTTATGATTTTGGACCAGTTTGTCAACTTCCTCTTCTAATTAATTTGATATCGCCCCTAGATTTTATGGTGGAATAATTCACTTCCTCTGATTGATTTATTAGAGGATTTACCATATATAGTCGGAGTAACATGGTGTTTAAGTACAGTGTGTGTTGATTACAGGGCGGGGGTGGTGTGACCACTATTATCCAGGATGGAGTGGTATTTGAGAAGGCAGGGGTGAATGTGTCTGTGGTTCATGGAGAACTTGGTCCTGGAGCAGTACAGCAGATGAGAGCAAGGTAACATACAGGATGTCAGCCACTGTCCTGTCTTACACGTGTGATATTATAGTATTCTGTCTTCTTTTATTGTATGGCATATTTAATTATATACTAATGTCCTTTAGAAAGTAGGTAACGTTGTTGTCCAGTTGTTTTTAGATTAACATTTTCTTGGTAAAGTACAAATACTTATACTGGAGGGACCAGTCCCGTGTGAGACTTGAACCCGCAATCTCAAAATTTGGCATAATCACAATCTAGACTCTGATCTCTTCTTCTTTTGTGGAAGCAGATATGGACGATTGGTTTAGATCATTTGAAATTACTGCGGGCGATTTGATGCCAAACTCGGAGGGCACGGTTCGAGTCTCGCACAGGACTAGTCCATCCATCACAAATATTTGTGCTCTACCAAGAAAGTGTCATCCTAAAAATGAATGGATAAAAGACATTTATGATTTGACATTACTGCAATGATTCTCAAATCTGATATTCAGATTAAAGTAATCCCAGAGTCAGTTCATTTATTTAAGCTAATATGTAGATTATCTAGTCTGAATGAATGCCCATTCATCTAATATTTTTCTGTGCTTCCCAATTTTATCTATGATGATAGGTGATATTTTGCTGGTTTCAGAGGGAGAGAATTCAAGACTGAAGGAAGTCTTCCTTTTTTTGCTGCTGGGATCAGCTCGGTCATTCACCCTGTAAGTTATCAGCTCTGTCATTCATCCTGTAAGTTATCAGCTCTGTCATTCACCCTGTAAGTCATCAGCTCTGGCATTTACCCTGTCATGCCTGTAGGGTATCAGCCCTGTCATTCAACCTGTTAGTCATCAAGTCTGTCATTCACACTGTAAGTTATCCGATCCGTCATTCACCCTGTAAGTTATCAGCTCCGCCATTCACCCTGTTAGTCATCAGGTCTGTCATTCGTACTGTAAGTTATCAGCTCTGTCATTCAGCCTGTAAGTCATCAGCTCTGTCATTCACCCTGTTAGTTATCAGCTCCGTCATTCACCCTGTTAGTCATCAGGTCTGTCATTCACACTGTAAGTGATCAGCTCTGTCATTCACCCTGTAAGCTATCAGCTCTGTCATTCACCCTGTAAATGATTAGCTCCAGTTGCCATTCACTATGTGGTGTATCAGCTCTGTCATTCACCCTCTAGTCATTTGTAATTTTGTAAATTTCATCTTGTTACAATACATGCCAAAAAAAAATAAAAAATTATGCGAATCTAACTACTGATCTTTTACAAGCTCCAATGTAGACAACTAATTAAAATAGACAGACTTTAGAATGCTAATTGTACATGTATTTAAGTCTTTGCCTTCTGTTCTGGCTGACAATTTAAGTCTTTGCCTTCTGTACTAGCTGACATAATCTGTTGCTCAAATTTAGTTTTGTGTTTACAGCGTAACCCCAACTGCCCCACAGCTCATTTTAATTACCGCTATTTTGAAGTCCGAGAGAGTGATGGAACAGTCCACTGGTGGTTTGGAGGGGGGACAGATCTGACTCCAACATTTTTAGTGTCTGAGGTAATATATTATTATTATAATAATATGGAGTGTTGAGAACTCAAACTCCATTTCTTCCTTCATTTATTCAGATTTAGGGTGTTTATACAATTTAATACAGAGTCGAAAATCGTTGGGTGGAAACTCCTCTGACTAACACTTAAGTCTATGGTTCAGTAGCGGTATGACTAAATTTTCGTGAATGAATCTGTAACTGATTCGAATGATGACTTTTGCACTCAGTAGTACTACTTGAATGGTATTTGAACATTTAGCTTGCTGACACTGGCCACAGCAACAGCCATGCATTTGAAGGGCCTACCCCAAAGCAATGCCTCTAATAATTCAATCCCCCTATCAAAATTCAATCACCCCAATTCTGGAAACAAAATTCAATCGGCTTTATTTCTTAAATTTAATCGCTGTCTAATATCATTGAAATAACAAAGAACTTTAGAAGTAATGAATCTCTGCATGATTTCTTACTATTTTGTCAACTTCTTGTGCTAATAAATTTGATCACCCCCAGATTTTATGGTGGGAAATTTCACTTCCTGTGATTGAATTATTAGAGGGATTACCATATTCTGGTAATGTCTATTTGTTTTTACACTTGAATGGAAATAAGGTGATGCTGTGGACATTAGAGCTATCCCGATAAGTTGTTAAAAGTTCATCATGTCGAAGTATTCAGAATTCAGCTCTGACATAGGAAAATATAATGTAATCCATTTCTCCAATGAAATTGCCGTGTCAGCATCTTACAGATTAGTCAATGTATTCACAGTAATTTATTGTAATTACGAATATTCAGATTGGGTACATTTTTTCAGCTTTTTTACAATGTGGTATTGCTATATACTTGAGTCGTATGAAAAATGGTTGTGTTTTTGCGATGGTTTGTGGTCTTCTTGAATATTTGAATACCTTTCTTTCTTTCGTATTTTCATAACTTTAACATACCATGAATATATCCGACTAATTATGTCTCCCCCAACTATGTTGGGGGGAGACATCTAGTGTTTGTGCTGTCTGTCTGTCAGGATGGATGTCTGGATGGATGTCTGTCCGTTCCCTTGCCTTGTCTGCAAGATATCTTTAAGAACTACTGGATGGAATTTCGCCAAACTTGGATGGAAGCTTCATTGGGATAGCCCCCTCATTTGATTAGGTTTTGGTGTGTGTGCGTGCATTCATCCGTGTCCGGTGTCTGTCCGTCCGTTCATCTACTTGTACATGTATATACAGGCCTTGTCTGCAAGATATTTTGAGAACTACTGGACGGAATTTCACCAAACTTGGATGGAAGCTTCAGTGGGATAGCCCCCTCATTTGATTAGGTTTTGATGTGTGTGCATGCATTCATCCGTGTCCGGTGTCCGTCCGTCCGCCCATCTAGTTGAACATGTATATACAGGCCTTGTCTGCAAGATATCTTGAGAACTACTGGACGGAATTTCACCAGACTTGGATGGAAGCTTCATTAGGATAGCCCCCTCATTGTCCCCAACTACTTAGTAGGGGGGGGGGGGGACTTAGAAACACCGGTGTCCGTAATTCCGTGATTCCGTAAGATTTTCTTGTCCGGACAATAACTCGTGAACGATTTAACCGATCAACTTCAAACTTGGGGTGTGCCTTGACATTGGTGAGAGGACGGTTGGGATTGTTTTTCAGCAATGTGCGTAATCTAATATGGCCGCCATCAGCCACCATCAGCCATATTGGAACTTAGATTTTCTTGTCCGGACAATAACTCATGAACGATTTAATCGATCAACTTCAAATTTGGGGTGTGCCTTGACATTGGTGAGAGGACGGTTGGGATTGTTTTCCAGCAATGTGCGTAATCAAATATGGCCGCCGTCAGCCATTTTGGATTATAAGCAGTTCGATCTTAGATTTTCTTGTCCGGACAATAACTCGTGAACGATTTAACCGATCAACTTCAAACTTGGGGTGTGCCTTGACATTGGCGAGAGGACGGTTGGGATTGTTTTTCAGCAATGTGCATAATCCAATATGGCCGCCGTCAGCCATGTTGGATTATAAGCAGTTGGATCTTAGATTTTCTTGTCCGGACAATAACTCGTGAACGATTTAACCGATCAACTTCAAACTTGGGGTGTGCCTTGACATTGGTGAGAGGACGGTTGGGATTGTTTTTCAGCAATGTGCGTAATCTAATATGGCCGCCGTCAGCCATATTGGATTATAAGCGGTTGGATCTTGTCCGGACAATAACTGGAGTACGATTCAACTGATCTACTTCAAACTTGGGGAGTGCCTTGACATCGGTGAGAGGACGGTTAATTGGGATTGTTTTTCAGCAATGTACATCATCCAATATGGCCGCCGTCAGCCATATTGGAATTATAAGCAGTTGGATCTTTGATTTTCTTGTCCGGACAATAACTCGTGAACGATTTAACCGATCAACTTCAAACTTGGAGTGTGCCTTGACATCAGTGAGAGAATGGTTGGGATTGTTTTCAGCAATGTGCGTAATGTAATATGGCCGTCGTCAGCCATATTGGATTATAAGCAGTTGGATCTTTTCCGGACAACTGGAGTTGTAACTGGAGTACGATTCAACTGATCTACTTCAAACTTGGGGAGCGCCTTGACATCGGTGAGAGGACGGTTGGGATTGTTTTTCAGCAATGTGCGTAATCTAATATGGACGCCGTCCGACCACAAAAAATCGACCATAGAGGTCCATGGCCCCCGCTGCAGCAGCGCCCTTTATGGTGGATGTAATCCACCATAACTGGTGCTGCTAGCGGGGGACATGGACCTCTATGGTCGATTTTTGTCCCCCGCCGCAACGCGGCCGGGGACTTTAAAATGGTTCTTGCTTCTTTGTGTCCGTGGATGTCCGTCCATGTCTGTTTGAAGTGATAACTTCCTAACGCTTTGTTGGATTCTTTCGAAATTCGGAATATGCATTCCTTGCGGCAAGACGCCAGTCCGTATTGCATTTCAGCAACATCTGCCTGAAGGTGGCGCCACTAGTTCTTGCTTCTTTGCGTATGTGGATGTCCGTGGATGTCCGTCCATGTCTGTTTGAAGCGATAACTTCCTAACGCTTTGTTGGATTCTTTCGAAATTCGGAATATGCATTCCTTGCGGCAAGACACCAGTCCATATTGCATTTCAGCAACATCTGCTTGAAGGTGGCGCCACTAGTTCTTGCTTCTTCGTATCCGTGAATGTCCGTGTACGTCTGTTTGAAGTGATAACTTCCTAACGCTTTGTTGGATTCTTCCGAAATTCGGAATATGCATACCTTGCGACAAGATGCCAGTCTGTATTACATCTCAGCAACATCTGCTGCGCCACTGGTTCTTACTTCTTTGTGTCCATGGATGTTCGTGTACGTCCGTGCATGTCTGTTCGAAGCGATAACTTCCTAACGCTTTGTTGGATTCTTCCGAAATTCAGCATTCGCATTCCTTAATTGCGACAAGAGGCCAGTCCGTATTGCATTTCAGCAACATCTGCCTGAAGGTGGCGCCACTAGTTCTTGCTTCTTTGCATCCGTGGATGTCCGTGCATGTCTGTTCGAAGTGATAACTTCCGTGGATGTTCGTGTACGTCCGTGCATGTCTGTTCGAAGCGATAACTTCCTAACGCTTTGTTGGATTCTTCCGAAATTCAGCATTCGCATTCCTTGCGACAAGAGGCCAGTCCGTATTGGATTTCAGCAACATCGGCCTGAAGGTGGCGCCACTGGGTCAAAATAGATTTTTTTTCCGTGTACATCTGTTCGAAGCGATAACTTCCTAATGCTGTGTTGGATTATTCCGAAATTCGGAATACACATTCCTTGCAACAGGACGCCAGTCCGTAATGCATTTCAGCAACATCTGCCTGAAGGTGGCACCACTGAGTTTCTCTTCTTCTTGTCCGTTCCAGTCAAAATGGGCCTTCAATTTTGCTATATGAAATCATTCTATTCCACATCACATGATTTACCCTAAAGCTTTTGCATGAACCATATTTTATTTCAGAAGTATAATGTGAAATAACTGGCGGGGAAATCCCCGCAGAACTGAATCCCTGATTTTTGAATTTCGTGTCATCTTAAACGAAGGACAACATTTCCTTCAATTTTGCTAACAAATAATTGTATTGCACATCATATGATTTACCCTGAAGCTTCTGCACGAATCATTTGTGTCCACACATGTATATTACTATATTAATTACAACTGTGTTCCTAATGTTTGGGTGCACACTGTGCATATGATCAATTTCCTGAATTGAACTGAATTCAACCTTGCCGGTCTTCAGACTGACAGATGATGGCATGCAGTTGTCAGTGCAGAACTTTGTTCATGTACAGGGAGCTTTCTATGAATGAGTTGCAACCCCAAAAGGCTTAAAATTTATCAGGCACAGACCCATGTTTTTACCCCTCGGCCAATTTTGGCCATGGAGTATTGTCATCATCTTGTACGTCCGTCTGTCCGTACGTCCGCTCGTGAGCGAGATAGCCGGAAAACTGTTCCGCTGATGAATTCCAAATTTGGTATGCTTATTTACCTAGTCAAGGACCAGAAGCCTATAGAATTGGGACCTGATTGGGTGGGAACCTTGGCAGCCATCTTTAATTTCATGCAAAATGGATAATGATCCATATCTCGGAAACCATTCAACTGTTCAATACGAAATTTGATATACATCATCGATACATCAAACAACTTTCAACGAATTACCAAACAGGCTTTTCTGATTAGCTGGGAACCCTGGAGGCCATCTTTAATTCATGCGAAATCGATAATGATAGCCTACATATCTCGGTTACCATTCAATTGTTTTATATGAAGGTTGGTATATATCATCGATACATCCAGATACTTTGAATCAGGACCTGATTGACTGAAAACCTTGGTGGCCATCTTTAATTTAGGCAAAATCATTAATGATCTCTATATCTGATTCCGTTGGAGTGCTCAGTGTAAAATTTGGTATACATCATTGATGCATCAAGAGACTTACGATGAATGACATATCTGGTTTCTCTGATTGGGCGGAAATCTTGGCGGCCATCTTTAATTTATTCAAAATCTTTAATGATGTTTATCTCTGATACCATTCAAATATTCTATACGAAACTTGATTTACAGCATCGATGTATGAAGAGACTTGCATTAATGAATAACCACATTAGTTCCTCTGAGTGACGGGAAGGATGGGCAACCATCTTTAATTTATGTAAAATCATTAATGATCTCTATCTCTGACACTGTTCAAATGCTCAATGTAAAATTTGGTATACATTATCGATGCATCATACGATGTGCCTAGGATAAAGTACTATACTATCTACAATTTTTTGTAATTCAGCATCGCAGAAAACCATCGATTGCGTTTTCATGGTAAAAGGGTTAGGAAAGAACTAAAAATACACTTCAGTGCAGAGTGATTTTGATTGATGCCAGAAATCGCTCAGAACGCTTCTTCGGCGATCTAGACCCCAGGAGCATCTGGGGCCTGGGCGGCCCCTGGATCCTCACCTAAAGTGCAATGATAGTGGCCGTACCACTTTGAATTTGCTTCCGACGCCCCTGTATTAACAGACAGTGTCAACGTACTGTTCCAGCTGTCTCACGTTCAGTGATTGGTCATTCGACCCCGCCATTTTAAACTAATACGAGCATTTTCATTGGATCACTATTAGATAAGACCCACCCCAATCTTCATACACAACCACGCGACTGTCTCAGTTGACTGATGACATAGCGCGGCCTCATTTTTGATTTCAAAATCTGCCGTCTAACTGGGAAAATGCTGTTGTTGCTGCATCAGCCGATCATTGGCCCCCTGTAGAAGATACTATAGGCTAATACATGTAGGCTACCATGCCATGATATGATGCTTGGGATTGCATTTCGCTCACTTGCACCTACAGGTGGCGACAACTGGTGGCAAATGTAAAATTTGGTTTCCGGGCAACAGGTTGATGCCTTCAGCTTCTCGTCAAATTTGGTTTGCAGATAATGCCTTGAGATGTCACTTGGGGATGCTTCTCGGTGCTTCACTGCATGGAAACTATATCACAGAAGCAATCAACTTTCAGTCAATCGTTCTGAGTTGATCTTAAAACTTGGGAAGGTAGAAAGACCCTTCCACATCCAACGCCTATGAAGCAGCAGTTGCCTCCCTCATGTATATCCCCTGAGACCAACAATGCTAAAAAATATTGCTGCCATTTCGGCGGGGGACCTAGCATCCTCTGGCTGCTTGTTTGATTAGGTTTTGGAGTGTGTGCGTGCATTCGTCCGTGTCCGGTGTCCGTCCATCTATTTGTATATGTATATACAGGCCTTGTCTGCAAGATATCTTGAGAACTACTGCACGGAATTTCACCAAACTTGGATGCAAGCTTCAGTGGGATAGCCCCCTCATTTGATTAGGTTTTGGTGTGTGTGTGTACATTCATCCATGTCCGGTGTCCGCCCGTCCATCCATCTACTTGTACATGTATATACAGGCCTTGTCTGCAAGATATCTTGAGAACTACTGGACGGAATTTCACCAAACTTCGATGGAAGCTTCATTGGGATAGCCCCCTCATTTGATCAGGTTTTGGTGTATGTGTGCATGCATTCATCCGTGTCGGGTGTCTGTACGTCCGTTCATCTACTTGTACATGTATCTACAGGCCTTGTCTGTAAGATATCTGGAGAACTACTTGACGGAAGTTCACCAAACTTGGATGGAAGCTTTATTGGGATAGTCCTCTCATCTGATTAGGTTTTGGTTTGTGCGTGCGTTCGTCCATGGTATGTGTCCGTCCGTCTGTCCATGTACTTGTACATGTATATGTATATACAGGCCCTTTCTGCAAGATATCTGAAGAACTACTGAACAGAATTTCACCAAACTTGGATGGAAGGTTCATTGGGATAGCCCCCTCATTTGATTAGGTTTGGGTGTGTGTGTGCATTTATCCATGCCCATCGTCCGTCCGTCCATCTAATTGTTCATGTATATACAGACCTTGTCTGCAAGATATCTGGAGAACTACTCGACGGAATTTCACCAAACTTGGATGGAAGCTTCATTGGGATAGCCCCTCATCTGATTAGGTTTTGGTGTGTGTGTGCGAGCGTTCGTTCGTGTCCATCCGTCCGTCCATCTACTTGTACATGTATATACAATCCCTTTCTGCAAGATATCTGGAGAACTACCCCACGGAATTTCGCCAAACTTGGGTGGAAGCTTCATTGCAATGGGCTCATCTGATTAGGTTTCGGTATGCATGCATGCCTACATCTGGGTATGTTGTCTGTCTGCCTGTCCATCTAATCATACATGTATAGACAGGCCTTGTCTGTAAGATATCTGGAGAACTACTGGACGGAATTTCCCCAAACTTGGATGGAAGCTTCATCGTGATGGCCTCTGGTGAACTTCACCAGACTTGGATGGAATCTTTATTGGAATGGCCTCAGCATCTTATTATGTTTTGGTGTGCGCGCGTGTTTGGTTCATCCGTCTGTCTACTTGTACATGTATAGACAAGCCTTGTCTGTAAAATATCTGAAGAACTACTGGATGGAATTTCCCCGAACTTGGATGGCAGCTTTATCGTGATGGCCTCCAAATCTGATTAGGTTTTGGTTTGTTTGCGTGCATCCATCTGTTTCTGATGTCCAGCTTTGTTACATGTATGTACAGGACTACTCTTGTCTACAAGATATGTGGAGAACTACTGGATGAAATTTCACCAAACATGGATAGCAGCTTCATTGAAATGGCCTTATGATCTAATTAGGTTTTGGTGTGAGCTAGTGCTTGCGTGGGTCCATGCAAAATGTGCTTATCT
>JAVTVY010055437.1:0-31274 GCA_036873755.1 Hanleya hanleyi
TATTTATACATGCGGCCTTTGAATGTCCTGTTGAACCTTTTCACCACGGAAGTCTTGGTCTCGTTGTACGTATGGAAGAAAAACACCTTCAGGGCTTTCAGAAACTGTTGGAACGGTCTGTTGAGGAATTCCGTGCCTTCGTCGGTTTGCAAATACAAATGTTTGCGCCCGGTCTTGAAGATGTCTTTGAACGCCGCTATGAGATTCGCCCCCGTTTTCGTCCGGATGGGTACCACCCACGCATACTTGGATAGGATATCGATGCACGTCAAGATATACCGATTCCCATCGTTGTGTTTGGCAAAGGCGCTCATATCGACCAAATCCGCTTGCCACTGGGCATCTATTCCTCCCGGTTCCGTAGAAAATGGCGACGGACAGCTCGATGTAAGGTATAGGTGTCTTGTTTTCTTAACCAATCTCGGACTTGGGCACGTTGTATCCCCTGGGGTTTGGCCGCCCGATAGAGAGCCGGCAATGCACTATAGGCCGCCGGACTGTCGGGACTGTAGTATAAGTTATCCAACACCTTCTCCCAGCGCTTCATGGTGACAAATGATGATGGACCCTGGCTCTATCGTTTTTTTATAACGGGTATATCTTGGGCCGGAGTTTCTGATTTTCTTCGTTGGCATCCACAGTGTCCATGGTAAATGACCAGTCCAACTCGTCTGATGACCGCTTGATAAGCACTTGATCCACATCTACCACGGCATCTTCCAATGCAGACCATAGATCAGGGTGAAGGGTAAAATGCACTGTACCCCCATCTAGCCGAGCCAATTGAGCAAAGAAAGGCCGCGTCGGATGTACACATCGTGACACAAGTGGATGAGGTCGCCGTCCAGTTCACCAGACAACACCCGTTTGAATTTGGTCCAGCCCTCCCGGGACAGACGAATGTGGGCTGGGCACGGTTGTGTAGGGTCCGCATCACAGATGTCTCCCACCTCCTCCATGATATCGACCTTATCCGCATACACGTGCAGGAAAGCCTCGGGGGTTAAGCTGAGATACGCCAGTATTATATGCTCCGTCATGGTCAGTACGTGAATGGTACCAGATTTGGTCCTCTCAGTGTTTATAGAGAACCCCGTGAGATCAAAGGATCAGCTGGTCATGTCACTGGGCTGACTGAGTCTAGCCGGATAATCAATGGCATCGTCGTCTGGTTCATGGCTAGACATTTGTTCATTGGGTTCTGCCGCCGCTTCTCTCAGGGCACGAGCCCACTCCAACTCGTCTGATGACCACTCGTCCGGTGTAAACAGCTAGTCCACGATAGGCACCAACTTCTCGAAGGCTGTCCACAGATCGGGGTCTAGGGTGAAGCCTCGCGTAGGGTCTTGGTAGCGGCCCAGGCGTGGGAAGAAGGGTCCACGGTGTACGTAGATGTCATTGTCTATGTGGATGAGGTGTCCGTCGAGTTCGCCGCTCAACACCCGTTTAAATTTGGTCCAGCCGTCACGATGTAGCGTAACCGTATTCGATACGGTCTCAGCGGGCGACCAGCAAACATCTCCACGGTCTTCCACGAGGGTGACTATCTTCATAGACGTGTAACCCCACCCGGGGTATAAGGGGAAGGATGGCTCGTAGGACTGGTGACATGCTTGATCCAATGACGAACGGTGAATGACACACACTCTGGCTGACCCTCGTATTTATAATCAGGTGCCACTGTCAATGCCACAGCGCCAGGGTCAATAGGGCACAGACTATTGTGAGGCCAACCAGCCGTCGCTGGTTCCGGCGTGAGCGCTCGTGGTCCATAGCCCGAGCATCAAGGATGGCTGTCATAGTCCAGTAGTGATGAGTGATGGCACACCTCTCCATCGAGTGCACTCTGTCGAGGACCGCTTCTGTGAACTCGTTCAGGATCTGGCGTCGCCCCCTCGTTGTCGTCGCCATCTGCAAACATGGACCGAGCCACTGCTCGGTAACCCGTGAGTGAATTCACCACGGTGGCATGCTGTAAAATGCGAGTCGCATAGGGCTGGATCTCCGTCATGGCTCTGCAACCGTAGAAATGAAGGTGTAGGATCCAGAGAGACGTGTTTTATAGACCATGTCACACATGCGCGCCTAGATGTAGCTCTACGGGTGTAGTCCGTGATACGTACTATTCTGATGGGTTAATCCAAAAAAGAGAGCAACAACAACACAGATTACAGGTCAATCCTTTTATTATGCGTGAATAACCTGTGAACATCATAGGAATGCATGTAATAACCTGTCTGTGGGGTTTTTCCACAATGTCGTTCACCTTCGTGTCTTTTCGGGTACGTCCGTGTCTTTTCGGTAAAGTCCGTGTCTTTTCGGTAAAGTCCGTGTCTTTTCGGTAAAGTTCGTGTCTTTTCGGATCGGTGACGTCCGTGTCTATCATCCGGGCACTTCGCGTCTGCGCCTGCATTGAGGTATGTATGAGGGTCTTCATGCGCGCGCGCAATGCGGCTCAGTCGTACACCAGTACACCAGTCTCGATCCTCGACTTGGGGTAGAGTGTGCTAAAAATAGATCACCAGCTAGCCTGCTATGAAAAAGAAGCGGCCTTGCCGTTTCATCAGACACTCTGTCAACCACCAAGATGTTCACTTGCACAACTTGCCAGAAGCAGTTTACTCGCCCAGAAGATTTGCGACGCCACGAGGCCTCCATCCACAACGGTACACTATATACTTGTATAACCTGCGCAAGGTCATTTAATCGGGAGGATCATTTACTGCGCCACGAACGTTCATTCCACGAGGGCGCGACGGAACAATGTAAGGATTGTGGTCAACTCTTCAAACGACGCAGTCAGTTAAAACGGCATGAGCGTTTGATTCATGGTCCGTCACCACGGTTTTGGCGACAACTTCTTACTGAAGAGGAGCCGCGGAAGGTCAGACCCACTGAAGATAAGCCCGGGAAGACGAACGCCACTGGTGATGCGATGACGGAGAGCCCGCCTATACCCACAGTTGGGAAGAGCCTGGATTTCCGGCCGGACCCCACCGTTACGGTTTCCAGTCATACGTCATACATCGAACATTTTCTGGACGAGCCCATAAATGTTCCTAGCGATCTCTTACCCGAAGATCATCCAGAGAGTGACATCTCTCGGCGCCATTGGTCCATGACACGGCACTGTTTCCACCATCATCGCCCTATTCAAGATATCTACAATTTCCCACTGACCAACCTCACCCGTCTACGCAGCTACGTGGAAACCATCTTCAATGACCAACCTACGGCCTTCACATTAAATGTAGCATTTGGGTACATCTTATGCCATAAAATGACGGATGAATTGCGCTATTTCCATTCCAGTGCCATCCACCCAGTGTACGACCAACCGTTTACCATCATTAACCGGAGGTCACTAGAGATGATGCTGGACCAAGTGGAACAATTGGATGTCTTGGGATGGGCCCAACAACAACGACCCAACACCAAGTGGACAGTGAAGAGGGTGACCAATGTTACGTTTTTCCTTACCAAGCTGATCCACCACTGCCATCGGTTGAATGCGTCACTCGTGCACTGATGAATACCATAACATGCCGTGCATACTCTCTATGTCTACATGCTGATCATTGAATTGAGCTCAGTAAACACTTGTACCTAATGTGACGGTGCGTTAAATAATAAAACATGGTGTTTGATATTTCAATTTGTTTTGCTGTGAACATACTAAACATACCCAGGGCGGCTCCCCCAGCCTGGGTATGATGTAACATTGGGGATAATAAACTGTATGAACATTGCTGAACTTGTTGTTATTCACATCACCCCATTGACTTGATAGGCAGGTGCCAATAAGCCCGGGGACCGATATTAGCCCTTTTGGCTAGAGGTGATAGGGTTTTCTCCTATTTTATGGGTAAAGTCCGTTTTCCGCTTTTTTTCAGGAATTTTTTTACATGTATCCACCCATGACTGGATGCCCCCCTAACACAGGCTTCACTTGGATACCTCATACGACTCCATCGGCCCATTAGGGACTCCCCTAGATCCCAAAACGTCTATTTCCATACCCTTTTCCCACAATTCCCTGTCTGCGCATGCGCAGAATGGTGACAACGCTCGAGCCGCTAGTCCAGTCAGATGCCCCTTCACGAATGCTTCACATTGATACCTCATATGACCCCATTGGACCATTAGGGGCTCCCCTAGCTCCAAAACGTCTATTTTCATACCCTTCGGCCACCGCGCATGCGCAGAATGCCGATATTTCAACCCCACACCCAATGCTTCACTTTGATACCTCACTCGACCCCATTTGACCATTAGGGACTCCCCCTAGCTCCAAAACGGCTATTTTCATACCCTTGGGCCACCGCGCATGCGCAGAATGTCGATATTTCAACCCCACGCCCAGCCCATGAGATGCCCCTTCACGAATGCTTCACTTTGATACCTCACTCGACCCAATCGGACCATTTTATCTAGGGACTACTTTTTCTCCGCGGAAGCTTTTTCCCGCGAGCGCATCACCGCCAGGACCGCATCACCGCGGAGGAATACATTCCCTACAACAATTGGAACTCTCCTGTGTTGGAGGTAGCTTTTTGGTCATTCTGCCGGAACTATAGTGCATGCACTTGACCTCTCCGCCTCGTTTCCGCCCCAAATGACCTCTACATCCGGGTGAAAGTTAACTCGAAAAGCATGCTATATACTACTATGATCTCAATTAACCCGTGACCTAGCACGGCCTCGTTTTTGATCTCAAAATCTGTCCACTAAAACGACATCTGGATAACCCATTAGCAACTTCGCGGGGATATTCCACGGAATATAATCCCTCGAACGACATGGAACAGGCGTTGTGCTGTGCTGGCAAACAATTTAGAAATGTATTTTTATATGTATTTTTGAATATAATGTCACATTTTATCAGTATACTACAGAATTGTCTGTCATTGATAATGAAATAATGATTTAATAAGTCAACGACTTTTTTTATGGAAAATATCTTCTTGAATTTATTTGTGATGTCGTTCCGATGTCCGTTCTTTTGCCGTGATTATCAAACCAATAACATACACTAATATATATTCATGTGCATGGCGTGTTCAATTTCTTAAAGAAATTATTCGCGCACAGACTATACTGTGAGGTCATGTGACTCTGTCAGTATGTCGGCACCTCTTCCCACTTCCCTTATATGTGTTGTAATAAAGGGTATAGGTCATGATGGATAATAAAATAAATAAATTGATAAAATATAATAAATAATAGAATTAAGCATACGGACATTTAACAGGTAAAAACTAAATTGCACAAACAACAATAGACACAATACAGGAGGAAGGTGACTGAAAATATTAGCGAAAAGCATTTTGTAGATCAATATTTCAACATATTTATTCATGTCTTCATCAGGAATGATAGTGTACAACAGGTTCCATATGTATATTGTCATGGTATTGTAGTCTATTATTAGAGGTGTTATTTATTTGTGGTGTCGTTCCGATGTCCGTTCTTTTGCCGTGATTATCAAACCAATAACATACACTAATATATATTCATGTGCATGGCGTGTTCAATTTCTTAAAGAAATTATTCGCGCCAGGCTATTGGACGTCTTGTCCTGAGGATTTCCGTAACGTCATCAGCGTGGGGGAAACGGCAGCTCACGATTTCAGTCACCAATGAAATACGCAGATTCTGGTGGGAAAAATAACTCGGATGCACAGTGGTGATAAAATATATATAATGTAAAAGCGCTTTTATTCTTCATATTTTTCCATTTTTAAAAACTCGCAAAATAGTGTTGTTTTTGTTTGTCTTCGAATTTACTGCCCCTGAAAATAAACTCGCCTACAAAACTGAGAAAGCGTAGGTCACCACTGGGTGGGCATCCATGCACACCGATGTAAATATATTTGGACTAAAAATGTTACTAATAATAAAATAGGTACCTGGCCTCTTCAAAGTCAACTAAAAAATGAATAAGAGTAAATAAACACATGAATTTTCAAACGATCCTTTTCTGGGCTTGTATTTACACGAAAGGTTTATTAAAATTAAAAATTTTTAATAAATATAACCGATAATCCTGTTGATTCCTTGCTGTGAAATCATCCAGTAGGTGCACGTTAAAAACATACAGCTATATTTAATTTGTGCTAAATGGGTATGGGTAAAAAGAAGTAACGTAATATACAAATAAAAGTTGCATAGACTATAAAAGGTATAGGTCTTGATGGATAAAACAATAAATAAATTGATAAAATATAATAAATAATAGAATTAAGCATACGGACATTTAACAGGTAAAAACTAAATTGCACAAACAACAACAGACACAATACAGGAAGAAGGTGACTGAAAATATTAGCGAAAAGCATTTTGTAGATCAATATTTCGACATATTTATTCATGTCTTCATCAGGAATGATAGCAGGTTCCATATGTATATTGTCATGGTATTGTAGTCTATTATTAGACATTGTGGATGTTTCTGGAATATGGGGCTGACGCAAGCTTGTTTACGTACTATTATGTGGGTCAACCACTAAGAGCTTTCTGGAAGACTGTTGTAAATTGTATCTAGGTCAGATGATGCGGTAATGCTGTGTATTCTAGAAGCTTCTTGATTGGCAGAATGATCTGGAATACCTCGTAGAGTATATATAGTGCATCACTCAGTCATTCAGGAGGGAATTCAAACTGGCTTTTTATGTGGGTCTGTTATACTGTGTTACTATCTGGATTATTTACTCCTGTGTATTATCTGTTGGCTGCTCTACGCTATTTGTTAACGGCTATCGGATATTGGACATTTACTGGGACTGTGTGCAACTGAGCAGTGTTGGATTACCATTATTCAGAAGAGTGATTTCTGCGCGTCAACAATGACTGTAATGTGTACATTGGTATAGCATTGAACATTAAGACTATATTTCATACATCTATTTGTTCTATTAACCTTACTTAAATTGTATGTGATTTTAGTATTGTAAATAAATATTTGATTGTTAATCCTTGACTTCACACGTCTTTTTGTTATGGTAAAAGCTGACGTAACAATATATAAGTGTTACATGACAATTCAAAGACAATCAACCAGTCAGACATACTGTACAGTGAGTAATTTTTCAACCAAAGAAATCAAGCAAATTGGGAAGGTGTTCATTGGAAAAGTACGAGTTCTTTAGACGACTTCGACGATGGTACTCCCAGTTTTTTTCCTGGACGGCTGTGTGCGTACCAATGGGTACAACGACAAAGGAATCATCCACGCGATTACAAGTACAATGAACAATGAACACATATTTACCAGTATAACGTGACCAAAACTGACAGACGAACTTCTACATAGTCGATCCTTCTTTTCTTCTTTTTCTATTTCCATCTGCTCTCTCCTTGTTATTTATTTATTCGAAAATATAGGGCTTGTAAAGATATTGAATGAACTGAGAAATGTACCGTGAAATTTAAATAAAACATTGAGTTGTTGGGCCTGGAAATCCGTATGGGAAGCGGCCTTTAAACTACAATTTCAAGCAAACGGGTTCTTTAGATGCTTTGAAACCCCAGTTCAGGTGTGTTGTCTTATAGTAAGGTCTTCTTTGAAAAGAATGGTATCTTACAGTTTTACAATAGAAATTTTGATAATTGTTTAGCTGGTACCCTGGTACAATGGCTCGACTGTTTTCTAGATTACAGTGCTGTTGAAACAGCTCACATTTCTGTATGTGGGTTAAAATTTGTTCAAAAAGGGAGACGTAAATAACGACAATTACTACAGAGGAATTATACTAATAAGCATTTTCGCTAAATTGTACTCTATGGTGCTAAATAAACGTTTGTATACCTGGGCAGGACGCAATCATATGTTCAGTGATTATAAATATGGGTTCAGAAAAGGAGTAGGATCTGTTGATTATGTTTTTGTTTTGTATAATCTGATTTTCAAAACTATTCAGGATAAGAGAAAATTATACTACGCTTTTGTTGATTTAGAAAAAGCTTTCGACACAGTGAACATAAGTGTCCTATGGCAAAAGCTAATAGAATCTGATGCAGTAATAAATTGACTGACGCCATCAAAGGCGTTTATATAACAGTGAGAACTTGTGTGCGAAGTGCTGGAAAACTTTCAGATTTTTTTTTTTATCTGAAACTTGGGGTTAAACAAGGAGAGCCTTTGTCACCTACATTATTTTCAATGTATGTATATGGCCTTTATGCGGATTGTGAATTTTGGTACCTGTAAATATGACGGAGACTATGTATGGACATGCAAGGAGGCAACGATTGCAGTAAACGACAGTTGTTTTATCTAGGCATACTCTTAATATGATTTGAATATGAAGGACATCCAAAAACATCTGATCGATAAGGCAAAAAAATCTGTGACGTTTTAATGCAATGTTCTTTATAAATTATCCTTGGGTCGTAAAACAAAGCTTGAGTTGTTGGATAACAATATTAAGCCTATCCTTCTCTATGGTTGCGAGTTATAGTGTTTATCAGATATAAAGGGAGTTGAGCCTGTATATTGCCAGTTCTGTAAAAGAATACTAGGTTTACCTAAAAATTGTCCAAACATGCTTGTCTATAGTGAATTAGGCTATTTTAGTCGGTCTATCGATTGTAAATGCAGGGTTTTGAATTTTTGGAAAAAACTAATAGACAATAGGTCAAGTATTGCTTTCAGGATATATCAAGTGCAGTTATCTCATGTCCATAACAGTAGAATATTCAAGTGAGTGGGTGAGTGAATAGGGTTTAACGTCGCTTTCATCATTTTTCAGCTATATCACGACGGGGAAGGTAAGGGAGGGGAGGGAGAGGGGCAGTGGTACATACTTGTAACAGAGCAGATCTAATGCTGCCATTTTATAGTGCTGTCCCACTGAAATATCATGCCGTAGGCAGACATGACACCCCACTCAGTCACATTATGCTGACACCGAGCGAACCAGTCCTTGTTCTATCCTCTTAATGCTGAGCGTAAGCGAGGAAGCAACAAGTTCCATTTTTCAAGTCTTGGTATGACCGGGTCTGGGATTGAACCCAGTACCTACCGCTTACAAAGCCGATGCTCTAACCATTAAGCCACCGCAGTGCGGTTAGAATATTCAAGTGGATACGGGAAGTCCGACAGTTAATGGAATCACATGGATATGGTTATTTGTTGAATGTTGAAAATACCTCGTCTCGTAATGTTAATAATTGTTAATTACCAACAAAGATTGTTTTATACAACACTGGTTAGCAAATCTGTATCAATCTTGTCGGTTGCATACATATGTAAGAATTAAATACGATTTTAATACCAAGATAATGAAAACATTTTGCAGGTTTAGATGCGGGTATCATGAGTTAAATGTGGAAAACGAGAGATATGGTAATATTCCTAAGTCGGAAAGGATATGCACGTTGTGTCCGAAAAACAGTATGGAAACTTTATACAACTTTATATTATGTTGTCCACTGTATACATCATTTATGTTCGTGGCCAACAATTCGTAAACTAAAGTCAATCCTGAATCCCAGAAATGCAAAACAATTATTAGCTGTTTCAAACTGTATAATTGAAGGTCTGAAACGTCGCTCTGCCACTTTAAATATTGTATAAGGCTATTATGTATTTAATTATCGTCCATATGCATGTGAAGTATGTGGAAGAGGAGCTGTAAGGCTCGGTCCTTGGATAAAGTATAAGTAAAATTGCACTATTGGAATTTCCGTTGACATGTTGTTTGAGGTGAATAAATAAGCACCTCTGGATTTCACCTTTGTCAGTGTCTTTACAATACGGGCAAATAAACTTATAAACAACATAACCTTTGTACATAAGAGGCACAGGAACTTGTTGTTTTTTTGTGGTTTGCCATTTAACCATTTAACAAAACTCGCGTGTGTATCTCTATTGCTCTGATCCGGACAACTGACCTTTATGACGTCAAATGCACAGACGACTGGGTGCTATTTTGGTACGTTCTATTTTTGAATAAACAGGTTTCCTCTACAGTAACGTATAGGCCAGTCATACAGAATTTTTCGTTTCGTACCAATTTCCATTTTCCCCCCAATTTTCAAATAATAATAACGATTAGTTATTCCTCAATGTATCTTACATTATTTCTCAATCCTCTTTTAGGTAAATAATGTGCGAATATGTGAAATCATACAGAATAGCATGATATGCCTGTTTAACTTCTGTTAACGAGATACGTAATTGCAATGTAGCTATTCATGTGGACCTTGAATGACAGCGGCTTGAGTAAATATTTCAGAGCTATGATGTAATAGGTCTATCAAGTCATCTGTTGGAAAATGACGAACTATGTGACTGTCAGATAGAAAAGAAGTTGCTATATTCTGAGGTTTTATTATGTAAACTATATGTTTACTTCTGGTGTAATTTTATGTATCCAGTACATGATATTGACTACTGCGTATATCAACAAATCTATTGGGAGCGATTTCGGACACTCTATCTGTACTTATGTGAGAAAGCTGTTTCAATCTTTATGGGAGGCTGTGAATAATAACACACTTCACGAGCTCAAAAAAAAAACTGTACGCTATAGTCATCTGAACAGCCAGAAACGTTTCGATCAAGCCATGATCACGATTAACTCACGAACATTTACTATAAAAAGAGCCAGTCCCAAGTGATCTCACGAGAATCTTACGGTGAAACATATTCTTATCGACTGTATAGATTTTAGGATTATAAGAGATTCTTTTTATCGAGCAGCTATACCTTAGAAGATCTTTTTAGTCGGTTGAGAAAAGATTGTATCTCAGGTTCCTTGAGAGAAATCGGTTTGCTGCATAAGTTTTAATGTGTGTATGTTTAATGTGTTGGAGTACTAAGTTATTCACCTGAATACTTAGAATTTTGTTTGATCGTCGCTAAATAGGAAAATATTAATTTAGTCCGAATGTATAAAACAAAAGAATTTTAACTAAAAACACTGCGATATAGTACGCGCCATGCGTGGTGATTATTCACACAAATTGGATTTCATGGGCAACGTGACAGGCTTATGGGTTACAGGGCATTTTATATATAACGCAAATTTATCACTGTATTTCTATTTGTTTGTCCAAGAAAATCTATTGAGGACGTTTAGTCCGAATTGATTTATGAGAAATAAAAATTGTTTTGTGCTCAAACTTATGCCACTAGTGCTATGCAAATTTTGCAGTATTCATCTAAATATTATCAAGCAACATTTAGTAGAACTAACATTTTACTGTTCGGGTGGTCCAAAATAATATGAATTACAACACATATAAGGGAAGTGGGAAGAGGTGCCGACATACTGGCAGAGCCACATGACTTCACAGTATAGTCTTCCGGTTAACCTATTCTATAGTACCAAGAATCTAACGATTCGTGATATGTGTTGTATCTCAGGTAGGCCTACGCTTATTGTACCTGTTCATGTGGCAACTTGGATGATATGACCACACTACCCCTAGCACCGGCATAAGCGGTATTAGATACAAATATAGAGAGCTACTCTCTAAAAACAGTTGTGTACCAAAAGTACACAAACTGTGTACCCTAGGTACACATCGCTGTAACAAAATTGAACATCTACAATCACTGTGTAGCCGTGATACACAATTTGTGTAGAAAAAGTACACAAATTGTGTACTCCTCGTACACATCTTTTGTAGATGTGCAATTCTGTACACAACTGGTTTTTCAGAGTATGATGGAAATGCTCTGACAACTCGTACATTGGTAATTGGTGAGCTGTTTCGCTGTGACAACTCGTACACTGGGGATTGGTGAGCTGTTTCGTCGTCAGATGAAAATGACTGCATTTAACACAAAAGACTAGTCTGTAAGGCCCGATGTAATGTGTCGGTAAGTCCTCTCAAAATGTAGCCCAGAGATCGACCACCCAAACAGAAGACGTTTTCAACTTATAGTCCTGCTGGTTGTAGTTTGATAACATCTTGAATAAATATTATATTATTTGTATAGGTCTAGTACTGGCATATTCTTCAGAACACAACAATTTTCATTTTTCAGAAAAACCGACAAAACGTTCTCAATAGAGAGAGGGAGAATTGGGGTTTAACGTCGCGTTCAGCAATATTTCAGCTAAAAGACTGAAAAACTTCCACTAACATGTCGTGTGGCTTGCACATAGCCGTTCAATTTCAAATTGTACGAATCTAAGCATATCAAGCATACCAATTTCCAGTATTTTTGTGTAAAATAATGTTCACTTTTGGCTGCTGCATGCATGCTTATGACCAGAAATTCCTTGATAATCTTCCGATAACATGTCACGTAGCCCTTAAGCCCTGAAATACAAATTGTGCAAAAAATCGACGAGTATGGCGCGTATTATATTTCTGTGTTTTGTGTAAAATTCGTCTTTTATTTTTGGGCTAAATTCATAATTATAATTCCCTGCATGATTAGTTCCACTGACATGTCACCTGCAGAGCAACATGAGATATTGTTTCTGGACAATAAACTTAGAACGACACGATAGATTCTCGGTACGCACATATATGTGGATATCATGCTACAAGATATCGTTTCGGATCGCTTTCAGTCCACCAATGGCCAAAGCTGGCGACACCTGAGGCACTTTCCGGTCACACCTGAAAGCCAAACTTGAAATTTTGATTCCAAGCAGATTAGAATCCTATAACTGATTCGTTCTGAATTTGGTGTGTAAATATCATCATACAAGATGTCACTAATGATCGCATGTCATCCTAATATGCCAATAGAAGGAACCACCTGGGATCTATAATATAGGAGGAACCTGGGGCGAACTTACAATTTTGTTTTATTAAGGAAAAACAAAGAACGACTTTTTCGATTCTTTCCAAATTTGGTATATCATTTTCTTGCCACAAGATTTTGCTTGGATAGTATTCTGTTTGCTTCACATAGAAGACCCATGGGTGGGGCCATCTGGAACCAAATCCCACGTGGAGGTCACACTAAAATTATTCTTTTTAAATAAATTGTTTATGTATCTACAAGATATCATTTGGGATGACTTGTCGTCGACATACCGATACCGCCCTTTGAGATGTAGATTCCTTATCACAATTTCGCGTTTGGCATTATTGCTATAGAAAGTGGGATGTCTCCTCGATCGAATTCGATCAACTATATCTAATTTTACGCAGTACATATAACCCTTATCAGTTAGTTGCACCGGGTGCGTCTCTGGGACAGGCCCATTTCTTATTTTTCCCTGTAGCCAACTACCTCGCAATGTTACCAGTTAATTCGATGTTATGGTTTGAACATGATGTTCGTGACACAGAAACGCCAGCACTGAGTTTAATAAGTTGTTATCCATAAGAAATTTGCTGACTTATTAACGATTACTTCTAAATCAGTATTTTATTCGGGTTGACATTGTTTTGGTTGTTTTTGCACGTCATTTGAATTCACTACGGGTTTTCCAAAAAAGAATCAATTTAAGACGCTTCAAACTGGCAATATTAGGGAGGTATCTAAGCAAAAAAGCCCCAATGACAAACATCCCAATGACAAAAGCCCCATAGTGGGTTGTCTGTTCCGATGTAATAATCCGTTATTATGGATCAAGACTCTCCTCGGATGGCATTTAATTTCCTGGAATATGAAAACAACACGATGCTATCCGTGTCGTATGTTTTAAACTTATTTAAACTAGAACGGAGTGCATAGTAAGAACATTTCAATTGTAGATATACAGAGACACCTTATAGCTGTGCTCGAACATTCCAGTTCAAAGACACTTGATAGGATGTTGAAGCTTATCTGCATGCTGTTGTTGATTCTTGTGGTAAGTATTTCACATTGAGGTATTGACGTAGATAAATTTTCTTTAGTATCTGTTGTTGAAAGTTTAACTGGTTCTATATTTACATAACTAACAACATTCTATATCCCATTGCGAATAACAATTTCAAAACCAGATCTGCACCAGTCATGAATATATGTCCGGCGATTTTGATGGTTATTTTATTACTAAAATGATATGAATTCAGTGTCCGAATTAAACACTGAAAGTAGTAAAATATAAGATGTTGTTTGGTTGGATATAATTATGAGGATGGGAAATACAATGTCTACATGAAGCAGTATAGATTTCAACAATCACTCTTCGGATTTTATCATCAAAAGGTATCAACACAGTCGAAGGTAGCTGGCAGACGATGCAGTAATACGAGACCTTGTCAGGCTGGCCAGTGTTGTTGGGTTATGGGATTTCTCAAGGGTAAACGGGCCGCCGAATCAGCAGGGCAATGTGGACCTCTTGGAACAACTGGATCATGTAAGTGCAATAAACCTTGTATCAAGACCGCTGTCAGTTTTCAAACATATTCAAAAGCTCTAGACGATGGAGCGACATGGAAAGTTCACAGAAGTGTTGATTTTGCAGAGAGAAAAAAAAGACTTTTTAGTGGAAGTGCCCTCAATCTACGCATGGGCGGTCGTGGAGTAGTAGAAAAAGGGCATTTCAGCGGGTGTTTTGAAGTCTAGATGGACCATCCGGGGGCCAATGGAGTCTAATTGTGTGTCACTTTAAGGCGCCTGTGAAGTAGAATCAAACTGGGTGGTTTGTAGTAGAAGAGCTGTTAATCAGCGCATGCTCAGTCGAGTAGTAAAAGAAAAAGAGCATTTCAGTGAACGTTTTTGGGTAGAGGTGGATCATTCGTGGTACAAATGGGCCGAGTGGAGTGTCATTTTAAAGCGGCCGTGAAATAGAGTTAGACTGGGATGGTTTTGAGTGGAAGTGCTTTCAATCTATTCTAGCGCAGTTGTGGAGTAGCAGAACAAGGGCATTCGGGTGGACGTATTGGAGTCCAAATGAACCAAATGGGCCGAGTGGTGTCTGTCGTTGAAACGCTCGTGGAGAAGAATCAGACTGGGGTGGTTTGTATTTGAAGTGCCGTCAATCTGTTGAGTGGTCATGGAGTGGTAGAAAAAGGGCATTTGGGTAGACGTTTTAGGGTAGAGGTGGACCATCCTTGCTTCAAATGGGCCGTTTGGGGAGTCATATTGAAGCGCTCGTGAGGTACAGTCCTACTGGGGTAGATTTTACTGGACGTTCCGTCATTCCACACATGCACACTAGGGTAGTTTGAGTGGACGTTTTCGGGTTTACATGTAGGTGGCCCATCCGTGATCCGATAAGGCCGTATGGGTGCCATATTGAAGTGCTCGTGGGGTAGAGTCCGACTGGGATGGTTTGTCGTTGATGTACCGTAACTCTGACTATGGTGTGGAAGGGTTAAGCTAGGCGTTAACGGGCGTTACTGTGTTACGTACATAAAAGCAAGCGCATCCAAATGTGTCGTGCGTAGTATCCGATTGAAGCTCTTGTCGGGTAGAGTCAGACCGGAAGATGAAATGCGCGTGCATATTTGTTCCGGTGTGACGTTACTTTCGGTCCACGATGACTCCAAGACGTCCATCCCAGGCCTGCTTGCCCGATTCGCATGCGCATTGCAGCATCAAACAGAAACAAGATGTATGGATATTCATTATCAGTCTCATAGAAGATTTTATTGGCACTCGCGCGGGTATACAACTTGCAAATGTTTCCTAGACATTGACCACACCTAATCCCCAAAACTCTCACCTCAAATGCCCCTTTTCTACACTTCTCCGACTGCGCATGCGCAGAAAATCGAGCTTTTCAAACTGACACTTCCCATGACTTATTTGGACCATGGATAGTCTACCTCGATCCGAAAACGTGCACCCTAGGCTTGCCTGTCCAATTCGCATGCGCATCAGAACTTTCCAGCGAGAATAAACCAATGGTTCCGAGACTCACACCGTCGTACTCTACAGCGTGAGACAGACAAAACAAGTACCCGCACTCCATAGTTTCCTCCACAACAAAATTGACCACACCTACCACAAAACTTTTACCTCATGCTCTTTTCCAACTGTGCATGAACAGATTGACGGCAATTCCACTACAAACCACTCCAGACGGACGCTACTCCACGAGCGCTTCAAGCCGACACCTCACCTCACCATTTGGCGAACGGATGGTCCTTCTCGGTCTCTCCAAAGTTTCTCAAATTTGGCGATACATATCGCTGATAGCAAAATACGAGCGTAGCGTGCAAGATCTATGACGTTGCGTTTCGTAACTTGTGTCTAATTCCGCTTAACGGGGGCTAGGAGCCGTATGAACCCATGTACTTCAAGATCCTCATGGTACTCATATGAACAGTCACAATCAAAGCGTGACTGAGATACATCATTCTTTAGATGACGACTTTACAACGAATATTATGGATTAAGAATACTGATCAGCGATACGGATTTGATATTTTTGGAACATCATGATGTCTTGCCGGCATCATTGAAAACTGTTGACCGCTTCTCTCTTGCAGGAAACCAGCCTATGTTTATGTATACTATGATTGTCTTTTCGAATTTGATGCTAATAATGTTATATGGAATATGGATTAGGTCTTTGGATTATGGACGCGGATATTCTCTAATGGACGACGGCTGAATTATGAATGACGGACCAGACGCTTGTAATCTGAACGAACATCCCAGGTCTGTCTATCCGATGCGCGTGCGCATCAGAACTTTTCGGCGAAAGTTAACAAATGGCCCCTCCTAAATCAACCCTCCCATCGTTCTCTACAGCGTGAGACAGAAAAAAGCAAGTACCCACACTCCATAGTGCACTGCACAAGAAAACATGTCCATGAGTAGTTTCCCCACTTGTCATTATGCTGGACATAGAGCTGAATTATATGTCGGAAATTCGATCTAGAGAACTAGAGATTTATAAAGATATTTTTAACCTTTCATATTTGTGAGGGCTACTGCCGAGATGACTACGTACCAGCTTCCGATGCCGGTACTGCAGGTTCGAATCCCGCCAGTGTCATGATCATTCTCCCTCTCTCGGTGCATGTCCCACTGACATGTATTGCTTTGCATAAAACTTTTAAGTGATCAGAGATTATTCAAGGTAGGATTGACCTGTAAGGTCAAAGGTCAAAGATTAATTGACCTCCGGAAATTGAAAGACACTCCCGAACGTTGCCGGACATTCCCGGAGATTCTTGAACATTTCCAGAGAATCAGACGAAGCGACAAAAAGTGTAATTGAAGCCTCATTGGCATGAGACTACTTTCTCTCAGCGGAGACTTGTCGCCTAAAATGACAGCATCACGACAGAAAAAGTGATCGCCTCACCACGGAGGAATACCACACGGGGTCACTTTCGGTCAGGTGACCGGAAGTGCATTCAATGACCTTTGACTCCACCGAAAACCCGCCACAAATTTCAGAGGTCAAAGGTCCAGTATCCCTGTTTTGCACTTTCCCTTCTACTGCTGATTCACGTTTTTGGCAGATTAACTAATCAATGATTTTCAGGAGAAATAGGTCCAGAACCGTTGACCAACCAAACTTTTCCAGCCCGTGACAGTCTTTTGGCGATTTCTTCTCTATGGCTGGAGAATGGTTATGAAAATTCAACCTCTTGTCAGTCTAGACACGAGGAAGACATTGAAAGAAATATGAAAAAAATGATGACACCGTAAATACTGATTAAAATAACGTACGAAATAATATAACCGTGAATATGAAATTATTTTTTTCGTATTTCTTTTTTCAATATCGCAAAAAGGCTGACTTACTCGGAAAATCCAGCCGTCCTGGCCCTATTCTCCCTCATCCTTGACTGCACAACGATCATTTTCCCTCGTCCCTATCTCTTTAACTTGGGACGTTTTTTTAACTATTGATAACTGGTGTAAATTTGATTAATATGGATCCAATTATGTAACTATTCCAATAAATGAACATCATAATAAGATTTATAATAAATGAACATTATGCTAAGATTTATAATAAATAAACATTATGCACCTGCCGGCTCTTTGTTAAAGTTTGAATCTTTTGCAAACCGAGGATTATATCAGCCAATAACAGACCACAAAATCATCTCATTTAACCTGTTAAATGTGGTTCACAATGCATAATTTTAAAATATATTTTGTATGTCATGTTTTTTATTCGATATTTCATTACTTGAACCATGTAATTAATATTCCATGAGTATTTTGAATGAAATATTTGCATTCCTCGTTGAACCATGAAATGTACATCCTCGGCGAACCAGGAAAGAAATGTACATTCTTCGGCGAGCTAGGCCATAAAATGTATATATTTCACATTTGTATACACTTCATACGACAAATACATTACAATTACATGGAGGTAATTGCCAAAAACATTACATCAGCCTGGAGAAAACTTTATAATATAATAAATTGTGAAAATAAGCAAGCAGGAAATGATTAAACATCAACTACAAGAAACATCAACATTGTTACTGTTTTCGGTAACTAAACTTTTCGAAGTAGGGGACTATCCATTTCGCTATTCGATTTGGTTGGATGTGCTAATTTACTAGACTGATTACATGGTGGAAATATTATACTGTTACAATGGATCTTCATTTAGGAATTATTGGTTTGAAATAACAGTCTTTACTAAGCACTTCATTTCTTGTAGTAGAAACTCGGTAAAAACGTTCTATCGATATATGGTGGTCTCGGAACATATTTGTAACGAACGGTATCCATTATGAACATCTATACATGGTATGCATTTATCTTCATTCCTCTTCCTATTCGTTCATATGCTGATTTTTCTCGCAGTTCTAGAATTTTGTTTTCACAAAGAAAGGCTCTTTGTTATAGTACAGGACGAGTAGAAAAATGTCCACCCGTGGTAATTTTTTGTAGTCATCAAAAACTTATAAATTTATTGTGTATATGGATTAACAATGATACGGTAGTTCATCTCTGCACTATATTTATATATATGGCTGAAGAAAGGGGACTTCTTCTTGCACAAAAGATCCTTTCTTGTGATGGAGCAATAAACATGTATCTATAATTGTGACCAACTGTGTCTATTAATGTCAGTATGTTACCAAGTCGCTGCTTGTTTAAGCCAGGCGCGTCGTCTAGCGACCGTTGTGCTCTGTATTTGTATACCAGTCTGTCATTTGTAAACAGTATTCCTTGAGAAGAACATTACGTTCAAAACTGCAGTCGTAATATAATGATGTAGAAAGTTGAAGGTTTTTTCGTTCTTTTACTTATATTACTGCTCCACGCCAGCAAACTTTTTTTACATGTATATCTATATATATAGTGCTTGAAAGGTGGATATTATTTTACTCACCCTGTAATTACCTTCAATCGAGTTATCTGTTACATTGTAAATTTATCTGAAAAGATATAAATTAAGCCACCTGCATTTGCCGAAGAAATTACTGTTTTGCCGTTGTGAACTACCTTTTCCTGAGCAGAAACAAAAGAGAAGAAGAACCTGCGTACGACCAAAACATATAGGCCCTCGCTCAAAGTTTCTCAAATGCGGTATTACGGTTCTTACAACTTTCAACATTAGTATATTACTTTTAGAATGACAAAGGATTTCGAATGTTCATTCCATCGCAATACCAAATTTGTTCGGCAGTTTTGCTGCTCTTGTGCATAACTACGGTTCTCAATCGAGAGAGGTCTTTCAACAGGGGCCGTTGTATTTTGTTGTCGAATGTTTAGTCCCATCCAAGTCATGATCATTTGCACTGCATTTGTCCATGGAGGACACTTAAGTCAGCCAGTTCGGCATATAGTGCGACGTCAAATTTACCTTTTCAAAGACACAGTGTATGACGATATGAGAGTGAGTGAATAGGGTTTAACGTCGCTTTCAACATTTTTTCAGCTATATGACGACGGGGAAGGGAAGGGAGGGGAGGGGGAGAGGCAGACCTACTTGTAACAGAGCAGATCTAATGACGATATGATTGTTGTGTGTCGAGCCACAATCAGATGGCTCAAAAACAAATTTTCTCGAAGTTTAGTGCTGTTAATTGTTGCGTTTTATTGCATTCTTTTGTCTGTTGAAATACATTGCAGAGCGGAACGGGAACGGAGCAATGCTGGACAAAGTCTTTGCTGCCTTGAAATGAACATTCGGCGATATGCCTTAGCTATCCTTGAAAGCCCACGTTCAACTACGAACCGTAATGTTGCGAAAGTTTTGTGTTACATGCAGTACCGTAGACCAATAAATCGGTTGTTGGTCTTTTCAAACCAAAATCACCACTGATATCATAATTTTTCGTCGTTTACTAACCAATTAGTATAGCGATCTCAATAGATCATGGAAAATGGCAATAAGGATAAACCTTTACAGTTTAAAACAATTGCAACCAATATGTTTTCCATCCCGAGTAAATAGAAACAATTTATCGCTACACATTTTATACCGTCTTGCTGAAACCAAGGTTCCATGGCCTAACTATACTATGAAATTGAATCGTATTTACTAAATTTCATGGAATAAGTTCAACTTTTCAATATTACCTCTCCTTCCAATTGATAAAATATATTATATATGCCTCTTGGTATATTTAACATGGAACGAGCTATCCTCCTCATTATAATATGGTCAATATACACGAAATCTGCGCTATTTTACACATTTTCAAGTCAAGGATGAGCCGAGATGCAGTGCATATAAGCAGACATTGAATTTTTAATTGATTTTAGAAACGAAAGCAGTTAACGTTATCGGTGATTGCAGGCGGGCCGATCTAACAGTCGTTCATTGCAATTTTTCACATGACGAGGAGGTCTGACAATGAAATGGAATCTATAATACAACGCTTTTCTGTCCGGATGGTTGTTGTGTTTTACTACCCACAATCTTGTGAAGCAAAGGTACTTTCCAAGGTTAGCTATCATGCAGTGCGACTGTTGCGCGATGTGCATTTCCAAGAAATCCGCTGTAATGCATGGAGCAGAATATTGCCAAACAAATTATTTATTGGGATGGAATGAACATTCGAAATTCTTTGTCATTCTAAAAGTAATATGCTAATATTGAAAGTTAACGCTGTTGTGAGAACCGTAATAATTAACACACAATGATAGCAAAGTATGATCGTGCCATATCTTTGGCGCTAAAGGAAATGTGTGTATAATCTGGTACAATTGGGTCTAACTTGAGACTTTATGGGCCGTGTGGACAGAGTGTAAGGCGGCATGGTGTTCATTTGAACATCTGCAGACTTCAGATAGCCCTACCATCGTCAAATACACCCTGTTTAGTCGATGATAATTTCTGCAATTTTTCAGCATGTTACATTACTCCCCTGACGGATGTTAATGGACTTCCGCTGAACAAATGTCCATGTGACAGCGGGTATGAGTGTCAAGGTCCTGGATATATTGAGGTACCGTACGGTGAAATAGGTATGTTATTATTCTCATTTTCACTTCTCTCCCGTCTAATCGTTTTCAGATTTTTAAAATTGTATTGCTCAGTTAACGCATTTCCATAGCTCGATGCCCTTGGAAAGATACGTGGCATTCACAAACTCCGTTAACAATGCGTTTGTGAAGGTAACAAAATATTTCTTCATATTTATACAAAAGCTGTTTTTCTATCAGCAAAAAACATCAAAGGTGATGGTACGATAAGGCGGGATTTTGGCCTATACGTGGTGCGGTTGAAATCGAAAAAATAAAATGTCGTAAAAATACTTCTGTTTTAATGTAACGGCAAGAGAAAATATAAGTACACAATATGTGAAAGTTTTAGTCCGATTGTGTTATGATTATAGTTATCACAAGAAACTGAAATCCACAGCTTGTGCTATTTCGTGAAAAAAGGGTCCAAATCGAGTCCTTTAGACACGCATGTAGACGCGAAGGACCCCTTGGACCAGAACGCCATTTAACCTGGTGTTGTGTGATAACATTATATTCTCACTGCTGGAAGATCTTTTTGGTCCAAGGGGTCCTTCATACTAAAAAATGAAAAGTTATGATTCATAACATTTGAAGTTTTCGTAAGTACATTAAAATGACAAAATAGCCTGTTACAGTTGTTCGTATGTCGTGGCGTAGTGGATACGCACGTTGGATCACAAGCGTGTCGAAATTCTCTTTTACCGGGTTCGATTCCATGGAGGTCAACATGTGTGACGTCGACAAGTTATTTCAATCTTTCTCATTTTCGTAAAAAAAAAAATTGCATTCAGTATATCTGAAATAAGATTTTAGGCTATTATTATGAACCAATTAAAAGTAAAATAAATATTGTTTACCGATGACACGATACCGTGTGGACATTACGGGTCAGTCAAACGTTGAAATCGAACGATCAGTCGCTAAATGTTACAACGGCAATATATTGACCTAAATTGTGTATTTATTCTCCAATATGTGCATGTAAAATCGACTGCAACGTCCTGATATAATAAAGCCTTGGTCCCGAATATATGTGAAGCTATCATGGTTCATCGTAACATTCAGTCCGTTGATTGACAGTTGCCGCCGACGACAAGTTGTACATTGCATTGTGATTGACAGATGGAGAGAAGAAATGTACATTTTTATGAGTCGGCTGACTGTGGGCAAAAATCCCGCCTTACAATACCATCTCCTTTTTATACTGTACGCTCACACAGTAAATAATGATGTAAAACAGCGTCGACGGAAGTTTGATATTCGGCATTCTTTTGTTCCTGACTTACATTTTAGTTAAGATTTTTTGATAAATCTAAAATATGACATCTTCACCATTTCGATATAATGCAGCGGTGACATTACGGTGACATTGAAAGCGTTAGATTAGTTTTGCGGACGGTACATAAAAAGAAATGGTACCATTTGTGCGGAACTACATGCCGTAAAATGACGATGTTGCCAAGAGATTATATGGGGCTAATTACTGACCTGACATGTTGCTGTTGCTGTCACGTATTTGCTGGAAGAAAATTTGAACATCTCGAAATTAAGAAATCATTGTGAAATAAAACTCCACATATATATAATTTAGGCTGATTTGATGTAGTATTATTTATGTAAAATTAATAGATTTTTTAATAAAACGTTTGTTGTTTAAGCACGTTTGTGAACATTGTCAAGTTTTGGTACATGATATCTGACATTTATCAGAAGACCTCTTAAAGATTTTCGATTGGTTAGTATTGTGAAATATTGGTTAAGCATAATAGGGGGCAAGAATATTCTGATCAGAAATGTCTACAGTGTTCTTTTAGATTTGACAAATAAGGGAATCCCAAATTGGAGTTCATTGTTGAAGACCATGCTAACGGAAGATGGCTTTGGCGAGGTGTGGCTTTTTCCGGAGAGTGTAAATTCGAAAGTGTTTTTGAAGATATTTCGTCAAAGAGTAAAAGATTGTTATTTACAGAAGTGGATTACCGGTTTAGAATCACCAAAATTGTTTTTGTACAAGCACTTTAAAACCTCAATTTCTTTTGAAACTTATTTAGACGACGTCTATAATTGTAAGCATAGGGCAGCTTTGTCTAGATTACGAACTTCATCTCATGTATTAACGGTGAAAACTGACCGACATGGCAGTAATAGATTAGACAGGATAGACAGATTGTGTGAATATTGTGATCAAAATGTTATAGAGGATGAGTACCATTTCGTTCTGATGTGTCCATGTTACCTTGAATTGCGAAGAAAGTATATTCCCCGATATTATTGGTCAAAACCTAGTGTTTATAAATTAGTGAAACTAACTAGTTCTTCTGAAAAGATCATCAGAAAAATAGCCCATTATATTCACGATGCATTTCTTGGTTGCCAACAAAACATAAACCATTCTCGCACTTTCATTCTGATCACTACATATAACTAGATTATTCTATTTTTAGTTCAGTGTGAATATTATATTATGATGTTCAGTATGATCTATGAAGCTGCTAAATCGAAAGTCAGCACCGGTATGTTAATATTTGTTAGAAGTTTATATGCATTGTTACCTTACCCACTGAAGTTGTTACGAGAATCATGTATTTGCTTAAGTAAATAAAACCTACCTACCTATAAAACATAAACAAATAAAACCAATAAACATAGACATACAGCTATAATTTAGGTTAAATTAGACATTTAACGGCGAATTTAAGAATACCTAATAAGAAGTTTCCTAATCGCATCATTAATTTAAATCTGTTATAGTATGGCTAGGAAAATGGATTAAAGCTATCAGCTTAAATATACTAAAAGAAGAATACTAAAATAAATCATTATAGGTTAAATATGTTCTAAGATGAAAACCGTTCCTGGGAACTATTGACATGACCAATAATACGGGGTTCTGGACTAGTTTCATACTTTACAGAGAGCAAAATGTGCTGTTTTCATCTCGAAACTGACTACGCCTTTGCACAAATACACCATTTCAAGATTCTGTTCTTGAAAACCCCTTAGACCCAGTGCCTGGAAATACTCAGACCATACGGCAAGATAATATACTTTAAGCTGTCTGAAAAATTTCTTTGTTACGCGATATTTCATTTGGCACTTCAAACTGCACATCATGGGGGACAAAATCGCTCTAAGCGAGCCAGGTCATTTGACTTCCCTATTGGAGTTTGATAAACTCTTTATCTGTAAACTGAAGGGTCCAGGATTCCTAACAGTTTCCTGAAGTTTTCTTGTCTAATTTATAATTTATAACGAACTAACCATTTACTTGATAAAACAAAGAGATGAAAACATATTTTGAGATACCAGTTGTTTACGGACGGTTTTTCCAAGATGATTACCGCCGTTGTCATATTGTTTCACTTAACACCGAGTGACCTACACTGTTTTCAGAGACACTGTATAGAAGGAAACATTTCGACAGATTGCACGTCAAATTGCAGTATACCTTATATTGGGGGTGAACAGGGATATAGACGTGAATAGGGACAAAAATAAAAAAGGTATTCAAAACTGGATTCACAAAAATTGCTAAACACCGTGTATTTTCTTTTCTCTTTACTTGAAAGAGCAATCATCTATTGTTTAACAAATAGTTTTGCAGATGTGAAACAACAAATAGGGTATCCTGGATTGAGAAAATTATGATCTTCTCCAACACTTCAAAAAGATGATGATGTTCAAACTTTGACTCTGAAGTAAATGATCTGGCTATAAAACAGGACCAAAGAGAATTCAGTTGGGCTAGCTGAATTTTTTTCAAAAAGTAGATTTATAGTCCGAGGACAATAGGGACTAACTGCAATAAAATATTGGACTTTTTTTTCAATGATTTCCTTGTTGTTTGTCAGTTCTGTATTTCATAGCAGTTGATTTGTAAACTTGTAAACCAGTTTAAAACTCAAAAGCCTAAAATCCATTGATTCTTTGGTCTCTCGATAAAATGACCAACTTACTTAATATTCTCAATTTTGAAAAATAATTAAACTTCAAACACTTTATATGGTTTAAAATGACCCCGAATTATTGTGCTATTTTTCAAAACTAAGCCATGATCCCTATCCACCTCATTCATGGGTATAATAGGTATAAAATAAACAAACGGTTACTGTTGCTATCCACTCCAACATTGAGGTGATTGGGAACAGCCACTTAAACAAAAATATGTGTTCACTATCGAAACATGGCAGTGTGGGGACCTACGAAGTAGGGTAGGCATTAGGACTCTGAACTATTGAACTTGTTCAAATTCTGCCTATATTAAGATGGGCCAAGCCCAAGTCAGAACCACAAGTGATTTTTATAAAAAATAAAAAATTGCCAGAAATTTTCATCAAAAGTAGGTCAGCTCAAAACTTGCTGGTAAAATCTCCCTAATGCACGTTCATGCCAAAAATCAAGGTTCTAATCTCAATGGTTCTCTTTACATTTCCAACGAAAGGATTCGGATGGACGGACTGACTGACTCACTCATTCACTCACTCGCTCATTACCGGACAATTTGCGAATGGTAGCCTACTTCGCAGGAATTAGTCTTGATAACAGCAATGTACAGACACCACGAGAAGACATAAATGCCACCCGAAAATCGGCGCATGGCCATACAATAGAATGACTGCAATGTTACAACCACATAAATCGACCCTATTCGCTCCAGTTCACGCTATACAACTAGCAAGTGGTGGTAGTGGAAACATCACTCGGCGTATCGGCCAAGAAGTTTTCTTTCTTGAAACACGTTAATATAATTATTTCACGGAAATTATGCTACTCCTTCATTAACACTGTTGTATTCTCTTTACCACTTTCAGGGACTTGTCAAGCACTCGGCTGAATCCTGAGAAGCAATGTCCCCTGGAGAAGCCGATGGAAGTCAAACCGAATTATCACAAAACTTTACACAAACTTGATTCATCTCACCTGTACACAAATATTCCCAACTGCACATGGTTAGTTACGGTTTAGCTTGGGATCATGGCCATTTCGTCGACGTTTTTTTAAGACTTAAAAAAATAGATAATATTTTGAAGTGAAAAGCTTTTGTGTGCTTCTCGTGTACAAAGTTTGGTCGCGCCTGCGCCACAAATGAAATTTTGGCCTTTTTGCGACATAGATTTTTCGGGGGAACTATGAAAATCATTCATCCGAATTTTTGTTAAGAAATTATCGGTAGATCTCTTCCAACCAGTACAAATTTGTCCAATTCCTTGAATGTTGTACGTGCAAGGAAATAAACGGTCATAACGGCGAGCGGCCATGATACCAACCCCATCCGTAGCGTTTTTTAACTCAAATTGGTCAGATCTGATAAATAAAACCTGAAACATCTGAAAAGTTTGCTACAAACAAACAGTGGAGTTCGTCATATATTCTTTACTTTTCATCTAGAACGCATGGCTTGCTGGGTCTATAACAGTATTAGGACTGACGAACTGTATTTAGTGCAGATGATGTATTTTCATACAACACACTCAGGGTTGATGCCGTACGTCTTGGTTAAGAGCGATGTATAGTTGTACCAGGTCCAGAACAACGCCTGTATAGTGACACATTCAGGGTTGATACCGTTCACCTTGGTTAAGAGAGACATGTCGATGCACAAGGCCCAGAACAACGCCTGTTTAAGAACACATTCGTGGTTGGTACTGTTCGTCTTGGTTAAGAGCGATATGTCGATGTACCAGGTCCAGAACAACGCCTGTATAGTGACACATTCAGGGTTGATACCGTTCACCTTGGTTAAGAGAGACATGCTGATGCACAAAGCCCAGAACAACGCCTGTATAAGGACACATTCGTGGTTGGTACTGTTCGTCTTGGTTAAGAGCGATATGTCGATGTACCAGGTCCAGAACAACGCCTGTATAGTGACACATTCAGGGTTCAGGCCCGTAGCCAAGGGTAGTTTTCTGGGTACCGGCGAACCCCCCGACATTTTATATATTTTTCTCATATAAATGCCCTTTTCAAACACTGAAGCGAACCCCCTATTTGCCCCTTTTCCCATACAGTGAACCCCATGATGTGCCATTTTGGAGTGAAGGCGAACCACCCCTCAGTAAATCCTGGTTACGGCCCTGGGGTTGAAAACCGTTCGACTTGGTTAGGCCTGGTACACGGGACCCTGTTTTCCTTGACGAGTGAGTCCAAATTTGTGGAAGACTGTAACGGCAGTAGTAGGGTAAGAGCAATTTGACGCGCATTTCACCCGGATGTAACTATGACGTCACAGGGGTCACTGAGTGCAAGATGGCGGCTGATGTGGGAGTGGGACCAAGATGGCGGCTGTGGGAGTGGGACCAAGATGGCGGCTGTGGGAGTGGGATCAAGATGGCGGCTGATGTGGGAGTGGGACCAAGATGGCGGCTGTGGGAGTGGAACCAAAATGGCGGCTGTGGGAGTGGGACCAAGATGGCGGCTGTGGGAGTGGGACCAAGATGGCGGCTGTGGGAGTGGGACCAAAATGGCGGCTGTTGGAGTGGGACCAAAATGGCGGCTGTGGGAGTGGGACCAAGATGGCGGCTGATGTGGGAGTGGGACCAAGATGGCGGCTGTGGGAGTGGGACCAAGATGGCGGCTGTCGGAGTGGGACCAAGATGGCGGCTGTGGGAGTGGGACCAAGATGGCGGCTGATGTGGGAGTGGGACCAAGATGGCGGACTGTAGAAAAACGTATAAAAGGAAGCGATTTTTAGGGATGGGGTGTATTCATTGCACTACCTGCCTGACTTACCTGCCTGCCTGCCTGCCTGCCTCACCTCTAGCCTGCCTGCTTGCCTGCCTCACCTCTAGCCTGCCTGCTTGCCTACCAGCTTGTATGAGACGTGGAGAGAAAGCATGAGACGTGGAGAAGATTTTCTCTGGGACCCAGCAGCACCTCCAGTTGAAGTTTTACCCCAAGACGAGCGTGTCAGGGACATTTATCGACGTCACTGGGCTACCATACGCCATTGTTTTCACCGTGACCGTCGTCTATTGGACTTGTATAACTTTCGACTGCAGGACCTCACGTATCTGTCTACCTATGCCCAGAACATTTTCACAGATCAGGTGACAGCGTTCAAGTTGAATATGACATTCGGGTACATTTTACGACACAAGGGGACGGACCAGGTGCGGTATTATTATCCCAGCAATAATACCTATGTGTTTGATCAGCCGTTCACGGTGACGGATGCGATTTCTCTGGAGCCACTCATCGACCAACTGACTACGTTGGATCCATTGGAATGGGCCCGGTTGCAACGCCCCAATACCCAATGGCTTGTGGAAATGGTGACCAACGTCACATTTTTCGTCACGAAAATGAGAGATCATCCTATCGGTGCTCCTGTACTACTACCCCCTTGGTTGCTTCATCGACACGGCCTGTATGCATTAACACAAGGCACACATGGGCCCTACAAAGACCGGAAATGTCTGTTTCGGTGTTTGGCCGTGCATCTGGACAAGTGTGACCCCCGGAGTTGTGACAGAGTGGCCAATGTCTATTGGGAAGAGTATTTAGAGCAGCAAGACTTGGATGAGCGGTACTTCCGTGGAGTTCCGTTCAAGAATTTGGATGACGTGGAAACACTGTTCAACATCAATATCTTTGTATACCGATTACGATGCGAGGAGGATATATTTGTGGCTAAATTGGTTCGTCGTTCAACAGAACGGTATGCTTCTACGATGAAAGTCAATGTGTTCGACCACAATGGCGTGAGTCATTTTTCGCTGATCTACAATATGAGCAAGTACGCTCAGTCTTACAGTTGTGCCCAATGCCATCGGGTGTTTAAACAGTCTCACAACTTACATCGCCACGAGAAAATCTGTACCAACGTTGTGAAGCGAGTATATCCGGGTGGTGTGTATCATAATACGCCTACTATTTTCCAGGAACTGGCCGATGAGGGTCTCATCATACCGGAGCAGGACCGTTATTTTCCCTACCGGGCGTGTTACGATTTTGAGGCCCTGTTGGAGCCCATGGACATGTTTTCAGCGAAAACGCAGTGGCATATTCCTCTGAGTGTGAGTATTTCGAGCAACGTACCTGGCTATGACGCTGCACCGGTGTGTTTCGTGTCCACCGGGGATTCCCATGAGTTGATCACCCGCATGATGGAGTATTTAGAGGAAGTCAGTGCGGCCAGTACGGAATTGTTGGTGTCCAAGTTCCAGGACGTACTGGACCAACTGGACGATCGGCTTCCTATACCGGGTGTAGCGTTTAGTGACGATGAAGAGTCCGAGTCCGAGTCGGAGCCCGAGTCGCAGCCCCTGCAGTCGCAGGATGTGCCTTTACCGAAACCGTATGCGGAGAAATTGAAAGTGCGCTTCCTACAATATCTAGGCCAGTTACCGGTGCTGGGTTTCAACTCGGGGCGATATGACTTGAACATGGTGAAGGAATTTCTTTACCCCTACTTGGCCCAGGCGAATACCATCAAGTCCGTCATCAAGAAGATCAATAATCATATGGCCCTCACTACCACATCACTGCATTTCCTGAATGTACGGAACTACTTAGCTCCTAATTATAGCTATGATCAGTGGGTGAAGGCGTATGACTGTGCACAAACCAAAGGGAGGTTCCCTTACACGTATATATCGACGCTCGACTGTTTGGAGGAAACACAGTTGCCACCCCGGGATGCGTTCTTTGATGATTTGAAGCAAGTGGAATGTCCCGAAGACACGTACCGGGAACTACAGCAGGTATGGAACGATCAACATATGCAGATCTTGCGAGATTTCCTGATATGGTATAATAACCTAGATGTGGTTCCTTTCCTGGAAGCGGCCGAGAAAATGGTTCAACTCTTTCGTCGTGAGATGCACGTGGATATCTTCAAGGAGTGCTTAGTTTACCGGGCCTGGCGCTTCGCCACCTTTTTCAAGCGTGTCCTACGTACTTCTCGCTGATACAGCAAAAAGATGCAGACATGCATGATTGTCTAAAGCAGAACATTGTGGGCGGACCGAGCCTTATTTTTCACCGTTACCACGAGAAGGACGTCACTACTCTCCCCAGTGGAAAACCCTGTGCTAAGATCATCGGTTTCGATGCCAATGCCTTGTACCTGTGGTCTCTGGCCCAACCTATGCCCAGTGGCCATTATGCACGTTGGTTGGCGGAAGGTCGGCATTTTACACCGCAACGCACGCCCTACAAGCATCTGGCTGATCAGTGGTTGGATTGGGAAGCCTATCGATGGGGAATTTATATACGACACCAAACCAACGCCACAGAGAACCGCATAGGAGATCGTCGACTCCCCGTCGATGGGTTTGCCCTGGTGGGTAGCACACCGACCGTATTCCAATTTTTACGGTTGCTATTGGCACGGCCACGGATGTCATTTCAGCGCTGGACGCTTCAACGAACGACGTGGGAAATCGGCAGAAGAATTACGGGAAGAAGTGGTGGAGAACGGTGATTATGTGAAAGAGAGAGGATACCATCTGATCGAAATGTGGGAGTGTGAATTTCACACCATGTGCCAGGCCCTGCCCCATTTACGGCGTTTCCTAAAAGAGCGCGAGTACCCCTTGAGTCGTCGGCGACTCCTGAGTCTGCCACAGATATTCGATGCCATTCGTTCGGGGACCTCTACGGCTTTGTCGAATGTGATTTGCATGTTCCCGACACTCTCAAGCCCCTCTTCGCCCAGTGCCGTCCCATCTTTAAGAACACGCTGGTGGGTCGGGATGATATTGGAGACACCATGGGGGCCTATGCGGAGCAACACGAGTGTTTGCCTCAACCTCGACGGATGTTGATTGGCAGTATGTGGGCCGAGAAAATCTTGCTGGGCACTCCCTTACTGCAGTGGTACATGAACCACGGTTTGGAAATTACCAAAATATACCAAGTGATACAGTACGTACCCCACGCCTGTTTTGCGGAGAATGCCGACATCGTGACGTCGGCCCGTCGTCAAGGTGATCAAGACCCGAGTAAGGCCATCATCGGTGAATCGTGGAAGTTGACGGGCAATGGTTACTATGGAAAAACAGTCACGAACCAGGAT